>BPLR01020182.1:0-34226 GCA_021605095.1 Caerostris extrusa | reverse complement strand
CTGAAAAGAATAGTTACCAGAAATAACTCATACTATTATGGACCAGTGAATGACACCATTTTCGTAATTATATTTCAATAAATTTTAAAAAAATATTTGATCAAAAAATTTTCTTCAGATGCAGAAAGTATTGTTTGCAAAAGATGATCTAGCAATTAATTTAATTTAATTTAATTCAATTCGTCTCAAAAAAAATTCTCTCTGTTGGATTTATCATTAAAAAGTTTTATTAGGAAAATATGCAGCATTGTTTTTGAAATTATTCACAACAAATTATGATACATTAAATGTATCCTAATTATTTAATTTTAAACAATAATTGAATACAATTTGAATTCAATTCAATAATAACAATTCAACAATTGAATTCATATTTATTTTATGAAATATATATTTTTCAAACTTGATATTTTTTGTTCTGATTAATACATATGTTTTATTAAATAATTTTTATTAAAAATATTTTCATAATTTTCATGACATTTCCTTTAAACTTCAGAGTTAAATTTCTAATTGTTTTGAAATATTGTTTGTAACTAAAATCCCATTTAATTTGATCTTTACGATGAATTAGATTTTCCTACAAATAACTTAATTATAAATTGAAGATGGTTTATCTTTATTAAATAAATGGAAATGTTGAAAAATCAATTTATTTTTCTATAAAGAATAACAAATTTAAATTTAAATTATTAAATGTCAGTTTTAATGAAACTGTTTTCATGTATTAAACTTCAACAAGTTAGAATATGTTATCTAAATGACATTGCTTAAAGTGTCATTCTAACTCAATGTTTTTTTATTGTCATTAATTTATAAAATAATTTACATCAAGTCAACAGAGATCTGTGGTTGTAATACTTTACAGTTTAATTAATAATTATCAAGGTTTGTCTATGAATTAAATTCAATTTTGGATTTATAGGTTCTTTAAAAAATCGCTTTCAGTTGAGTTTTATTTCTCCTCGTTATGAGATTGATTAATCTGTTCATCTGCATAGTTAAACAGCCGACCATCGAGCTTCAATACTAGATTTACATATTTTATACATCCGTGCCCGAATCATGACCAATTACATGCCTTCAGCATATGGCGTCAGATACAGTTTAATGCAAATATAAGAGAAACAATAATTTGATCAACACATATGATAATTGCCAAATATTGCACTTTTTGAAAAAAACTTAATTTTAAAAAATGTGTTATTCATTTTTGAAAAATTAGTTTTTAAGAGTTTGAAAACAGTTTATATTACTGGTTTTTTATGTCATCATTGAAATTAGTAAAGGTTAAATCTGATGTTATAGTTAATGTACACCAAGTTAACAGAAAAGTACAAAAACATGCACCAAAAATAATAATAGAATGCTGTAAGTAATTGCCAATTAAAAATAATGATGAAAAGTAAAATTGCTTTAATCTTTTAACTTACCTTTTGGGATTTTGTTTAAACTGATATCATAAATCACTACAAACACAACTGAAAGCAACAATGTACTAACTTTTATCTAGGGTTACCAGAGTTGTAGGTATTATCCGTGTCGTTTTATTCAGGCCCGATGGATTGAAAAAATATTCCACTGAGTTTTCTAGCATTAACATTTTCATTCTCAGAAAATTAAATTATTTTTAGATTTTTTCCCTCACCTGAGCCTTATGGTCATTTTCGAATTTTGATTAAATATGGAAAAAGACGAGCCTGAAGATTTCAGCTTGTATTTGGAAATAACAGTTTATTATTCTAAAATATAAATATAACATTAAAATATTAGTTTTGGGAACAAAAAAATTTTTTATTTTTTTTAAAAAAATTTGAAGCTTTTTCTTTTTCCCTAAAGAAATTTGTTAACTTGAAAATAATGAAAACAATCTTCCTTTTTAACAAGTAACTTGAATTGGTAAAGATCATAATGCTATGAAATAAATTATGAATGGAGAAAAAAAATTTAGTGATTTAAATAAAACCTGTTCATTTACAAAGTACTGAGGAAGTATTTTATTTTTAACTTCTGTAGCTTTTGATAGTTTTAAAATCTGTCATTAGCCAGATTAAAGTAAAAAGGCTACCATGAATTTAGATTCTACCATTTGCATCTTATGTTATCAGCATCTATGAAACAAATATTAAAGAATAACCATTTTCATAGTTAGTTTTGGGATACAAATTTTTTTTTCTTAAAAATATAGTAGAAGCTTTCTTTAATATTTTCATGTAATAGTTTTTAACTTTTTCTTATTAGTATTTTTAACTTGAAAATAATGGATGAAACTTACCGTTTTTTTAACAAGTAACGAATTACAAGATCATATAATTATGACTCGAAAAATGCAGCTTATTTAAATAAAACCTGTTTTTGTACACCCTTAAAAATTTTGGCTATTTTTAACTTCTTTTCTTTTGATAGTTTAAAATCTAGACACAAATTAAATTCATATTAGACAAACTATTTGAATTTAGTATTCTACCATTTGCATCTTATGTGTAAAACATCTATGAATAGTTATATCAAAGAATAACCATTTTCATAGTTGAAATTAATTTCTTAAAAATCATCAAGTTTTAATGAATTTTTAACTTTTGTTTATTATTTTTCTTATCAAAGTTTTATTTTTTTTCTGAGTGCTATTTTAAATATTTCCAAATAATTTAGTAGTATTGATATATAGGTCCAAAAGAATGAATAAATATATATATAAAATATACACATCAAAGGAGCTCAAGTTCCCTGGCAGGCAACTAATTTGTTGTCTTTGTTCAAGGAATAGTCACTAGTGTAAAACACAGAATCTATTTAAAACCTTATCATGTAAGCTTATTTCATAACTCTTAACATTAAATAAAACAATGTTGCCACTCAAATAATGAGTTCATCACTGTGTGCTCATCAAACATTGCAACCTGGTAGTAATTAGCTAGTGGTCTGGTCTTTGGTAACGTAGGCTTCAGATTCGAATCCTGATGGTGGCATGAATGTTTGTTAGTGGTTCAGAATCCAATTTAAACTGTAGGTCTAGATATAATTAGCCTAAAGTGGACAAAAAAATGACCATATGTTGACAAACTAAACCATCTGATATTCATCCTCTGTAGCTCATATGTACAAAGTATTTTTATATCCAACTTCACAGGGATCTATAGGGACAGCACTGTTTGTGGTTACATGACCTATCACTATGCAAACACGTTCACAATCTAATCATAAACTTGTTTGAATGGCAAGACCAGTTTGTTTCCCATAGAAAGTAGAGCAGCTTGATGGCCAATTAGCTAGCACTTTGGCCTTTGGTACCACAGGCTTCAGGTTTGAATTCTAGCTGTGGCGTGAAAGTTTGTTAGTGATTGTCCCTGTGTATGACGCCTTAAGGAGCGACAAACAAAGCCATATAGAAAGAATCAAACAAAGCCCTTGTCATATGCCATTTAGGAGTGTACTTTTTATTGTACACCACTTCAAAAAAAAAAAAAAAATTTATTTACTCTAGTTTTATACTTATTTTTGATCATTTCTAATGGTTTTACTCCATAGAATTTGCGATTTTTGTAAAGAAAATATATAATTCTACTTAAACATTTTATTGTTGTTCTACAATTTCATTTTCAATAGTTTATTATGCTTCAATATTTTCTAAAAATAGAAGATTTTTTTCATCTTGGGAATAATAGAGAAAATATAATAAATCTGTAATATTATAAATCCAAAGTTAAGGGAAATAAATGTGAAGTTAAATTAAATGTTTAAGCCTTTCTCAATTCACCTACTTGCATGTTGAAATTACACATATTTATATTTGTTTAAATATTCGCATTTCACCAAAACAATTTTATTTACTTTTTTATGTATATTATATATACATGCACTTTTAATAATGATAAAATTTTAAAAAGAAATCAATTGGGTGTTATTTGTGGGGTTGGGTGTTTTGACAAACCAATGTGTAAGTGATGAAACAAAAACGGATTGCCTTTCAAGTTATTTTAATTATATAATGTTTCCTGTAGCTTAATTTTAGTATTTAATGCATGTTAGTAATCTAGTTCATGTTGTTCTTGTACGGGTTTATAATTGCATAGTAGAATAATAATCTTGATTTTCCATCACTTAATTCTGGTCTGTTCAAAATTTTTATGTAGAATAGTAAAATGTATTGGGGAAAAAAAAAAAAATAATTTAGTTTTAAAACATTAAATGTTAATGAATTTAACATAAGATGAAACTTTTATTAAAGCTCTATTCATTAGTAAATTTATTTCATATTATTAAATATGAAAATATTATTGATTGTTAATAAAAATACTTGTAATTATTTAAATTTCAGAATTGTGAAATATTTTTATCATATTTATGAAATTGATAATCAATTCCAAAATTAGTTTATTTTTGTGTAGTAATGCACATGATATAGTCTGATCACAGAATTGTAAACATGGAATTACTCGTGACTGTAGCATATTTTCAGGCTACACATGCTCCCTGGGTAGTGCTAAATGAGTAATAGCAAAGCAGCCCTTTCTTATGGCATAAAAATTAATTATCTCATATTGCCAGGTGCATCAGAAAGGGGGGTAAACATTTGGTTTAATAGCAGAAAAGGGCAAATCTATTATTTGTTAGGGATGTTAGTCAGATATAAATAGTGCAATGCTGCTTTGAAAAACAGTATAATAGAAGTGAGGAAATTTTTCAACTTAATTTTTTTGTTAGTAGCAGGTCATTTAAAATTAAAAATACTTTTTATTGTAATTAAAATTCCTCTTCAATAGCATTGTATCTATGCATGTATTTACCATCCCCCTCCTCCCTTTTTAATCTCTCCCGAAGATCAGACTATGCCTCTAATAACTTCGATTATAATTATAACCAAATTATTAATTATATAACCAAATTAACCATTATTTATTACCAAACACTTTTTATGTTGTGAATTATATTGCATTATTTCTCATTTTTTTACAGTCATTTATTGTATGACATTGAAATCCTTGTAATTTGGTACTGAAAATAAACTTTTAATTTTGTTGCGAAGATCATATATGAGTTGTACCCTTAATACAAAAAAAAAATTTAAAGTAATAGTGCAAGATAATCCTATAATTGACCACTTCTATAACATTTATTAAACTTATTCCCCTTGAAACACAAAAACTTTTTTTCTGTTGGTATTTATAATTTATTTGCTGACTCTGAATTTAAAAATATTTTTTAATTATATCATATTATTATATACTTGATTTCAGACGAAAAAGATTACATGGCAAAAGATAACATTCTTCATTATTTACTGCAGTGGCAAAAGCCACTGTAGTAAATATTGAAGAATGTAAGCAAGACAAAAAAGGATGAAGAGTAAGTTGACTTTTTTTAGACTTCCAACACAATTCATTTTCATGGTGCTTCCCAATCTTTTTCACATCACAAGCATAAATAATTTCGCAACACTATAAAAGAACACTTTTCTATTACTATTTACTGCTGAACACTAACGCCAAAATCACAATGCAAGAGACAAAAATCAACAAATGAGTTTTGATGATAATCTTAATCAATTTCATATGTTATTAATATTTTTTGATGTAATAATGGTACATGCTTATATAATTTGGCTGTCATATTTAGATTTGGAAATTTCAAATCATATATATCATTTTATTTGTTAAGTTTAAAAATGTTATTATTACTAACTAGCATTATTTACAAATCTTGTATTTTAGAATTACATTACCTTTATTCTTCTTGTTAAGTTCAATAAGTGAATTAATAATGGCATTAAAGTTTTTCATAATCAAAACAAGAAGTGGTTGTAATTTTAAAAATTAAGTTTTTATAGATTTCGTGGATTACCGAAAAATTATTTTTCATGTAGAAAAATGTGTAAATTATAGTATATTGAAAAAAAATTAGGACACAATTTTTTGGTACTTGTGTAAAAATTGAAACTTATTCAACCAAACAGTACAAAAAAAAAAAAGTATGATTTGGCTATATTGATCTTATAATATTGTACGATTTTTTTTTTTCCTGATAACATGAAAAAATAATCCATTTATTTTTATTTACTATTGCCAAGAAAAATATAATAGCCTCTTTTCTTCGTTATAATTTTAATTATTAGATAATTAATAGTTTCCATTAATCTCTATAAAAATAACAATGGAACTTCTGATGATGCACCGTTCTTGATGAAGTTTTTCATCATATTTAATACAACTATTTGAATTGCATAGAATCTTTCAAAAACTTTTATGATATATTTATTTTAAGAATATATTGCGATTTCAGTAATTACTTCCTTGATCCATGGAGTACAGTAGAAAATTGATTTTGGTACCAGAAGATCGCTTTGAGGTAGCCAACCAATTAAGTGACTTAGATAATAAAATGCAAGAAACAATTCGCACAAAGGGTTTACCCGAGAGGGAAAAGATGATCCAGTATTTACAAAAATTTGTTAAAATACATCATCGACAACAAGAACGAACAAAAGAAGGTTCAGAAAAGGACGAAGATATGAAATCTGATTCTGAAAAAGATTCCATTACAACCAAAATTTTAAAAGCTGCTCCTGTTCGATACTTGAATACTGCAAGGAATATTTTGGACTTAATAAAAGATAAGCCTTCCGTATTATCATGGACACCCGATGGAGAAATCGTTTATAAAGGAAAACTTTAACCTCGAACTAATATTGTAAAATTAGTTGTAGATTTACTTCAAATCGAAAACAATCTCCAGCAGGCTCGAAAGAGTTTCATTTAGCATTGAAAGAAATGAATGTACTTGCAAGTTACATCAAAATTTTCAGACTAATTCAATATTAGAACATAAAAAATCTAAATGAATGTATGCAAAAACGAGATGATTGGATTTCACTTTAATAAAAATAAAACAATATTTAAATTATTTGTGTGTGTGTGTGTGTTCATTTATCAGAAAACAAAAAAATTCATATAATTTGTTAAAAATAAAAAAAAATATTTATAATATCTTTACTAAAAATATGTTATTTAATAACAATTTAATAATCTAAAATTACACTACAAATGGATAAAAGGTTTATTGAAAAGTCATTTAGAAAATATGGATATCTAAATTGATAAGCATTCCAATGCTATCAATATTTGAAAGCAAATACTACTTTATCTGAACTTGGCAAAAGATACATGTGATTAGCATTTTTTAAAAAAGGTTGTATACTAGAATTTGAGTTCAGTGTTCGAAAAGAACATGCGTACAGATTTTTCTTTAATGATAAAAGTTTTGAGTAAGAAAATTTAAATATCAATGAAAATATTGCTTTGTAAAATGGTTGATTAAGAGAATATACACAGTAATTTTATAAATATAATACGGTGACATGTGCCTTTAAATAGAATGTAATCAATCAGGGTTATACATAACTTTAACATGCTTATACATTTAAATTTTGTAAGACAGTTTTTCTGTTGAAATTTGTGTGTGTGTGTATTTTATGCTTTTCATATTATACAAATTCTTTAGTTTAGTATGGTAATATTTATTAGTATTGAATATTTATTTGTGGGAAATTTTAACAAATGTGTCTCTTATGTAAGTACAAGATTTTGTGTATTACTGTAAAGAAAATAATAACGTAGGTTAAAATGATTGGCGAGATAATTAGAAGTATACAATATTTTTGAAATAACATAGGTTAGGAAATAAATGAGTGTAAATTCCTTATAAATATATTATTTTAATTATTTTGTCTTACAAAATAATAGACTGTGTTTATTTCTAAATGTTTTTAAAAAAAAAAAAAATGCATGCTAAGACATTTAATTTTTTTGGATCACCAAGAAGTTACAGGGTTTATTAAAATAAAATCGTGTATGAAAGAAAAAAATATTAGAAGCAAAAAGAGAGTTGAAAGAAAATTTCATGAATATATTAATTAAAGTACATTTATGTTTAAAAAAAATTCTGCATTTCATTGAAGGTAATTAATTGGTTAAATATATATAAAATCGTAAATTTTCTGCGGAGTTGCAACTATTCTGGTATATGATCTTCAAAAAGTTAACATAATAAATCTTTCAATACAAATGCTGTGCAGTATTTAATATTGAGTAGAAAATTTGAAACTAATATCGTGTTTAAAAAGAAATACGAGAGATTTTTAAGGAAAGCTTAAATGCCAAATAAAAGTTTTGGATAATTAAATTTCTAATGGAAGTGAAAAAAAAAATTTTTGTAACACACTATGGAAAAATTATAAATTTAAAAAATAAATAAATTCCTTTACAAAAACAAATTTTAATTTAATGCGAAAGATGACCTGTGGGGAGGCCTGTGACCAGAATGCTAAATATCTGATCTAGGGAAAAGCAATTTACAGTGCAGCAAACTAGCCGAATCGAAAGTTTATGCTTGTGTTCATGGATTGTCTGTGTTTGAGGAGGGGAGCACAGGCACTGCCCTTCTGGCTGTGAGTTTCAATTTGCTGAGCCCAACCTTATGAAAGCAATTAGATGGGTGTAGGCGCTGGACTGATGTGTCATCGCTAGGTAAGAGGAGCTGCTTGAGGCTAATAGACAGAGGGGAAGGGGGGGCCTTTCTTAATTCGAGTGAAAAACGACCTAATAAGAAAATACATTGTTTGATGCACATTTAATATAAATTTAGATATGAGAAAGTGCTTTATATTACGGATTAATGACCAAAAACATTTTTCATGTTAAACGAAATGCAGATTAATGTTGCAGAATCAACATTTATAAATTGTATTACATGTTCTCAAGAGAGTAAACACTATTTGTAAGTATTATTTAACTACAAGTGCCCTCTGGGTAGTGCTCAATGAGTAATAGTTGGTGAAGCCCTTGCTTATGGCATAAAGATTAACTGTCTGTGTATTGCCAGCTGATTACCAGCTGTCTGTATTACAACAGATTAAAAGATTCTTACAGATTACGAGATTGAGAAATTATTATGGATAAGAACTGATGGCATGCTATCTAGTATATTGTAACATGAACAAATGATTTCAAAAAAATCTAATCACGTTTGTAAAACATGTTGATTGTGATTTGAAGTAAATCGATTACTTTAACTTGTGTTAAATTAAATTTTCTTGAATGAAAAAGTTATGATTTCTGTACATGTAATTTTAAAAAAAAAGAATTATGACACGGAAATAAACATTTGTAAAAAAAAAAAAGTAACACGTTTATATCTGATTGCATTTATTTTGATATGAAAAGTATAATAGATCTGTATCTCATGGAAAATACATATGTTATAAAACTATGGTGAATGACTTGCTTAATATCGATGGAAAATTAATTACCTCAAATCAAATATTTAATCAAAAATAAGAGCATTATTATTAGCTGAATTAATACATTTTTGATAGGCAGAAGTATTAATTATAATGAATTTCAAAATCACTAATAACTATTCACTCACAGAAAGAAATTTTTAGTAAAACTTTTTTTTTTTAATGTTAATGTGAAGATGCATCAATTTATTTACGTATAGATAATAAGTTCAAAAGCAATTTTTCATAATAACTAAGCGTAATTACTACGGTATAGCCTTTATCGATAATTAATCTATTATTGCAAAAAATTAAAAACGCTTCTCTTCATTTGTACAAATGACTCATGATATTTAAAAGTTTAAACATATCTGCTATAATACATTAAGTATTTGTCCATTGGCTATTATTTCATTCCATTGCAAAAAAAAAAAATAAATAAATAAAACAAATTTAAAAAAGTTATTTGCCGGTTAATGTTCTGAATACTTTATTTTTGATACATGAAGCACTTGCTGTTCATGCATTGCTAGAATAAACAGGGAAAAAAATACGAAACCATGTTCATATGAAACGTCCCTTAATAAAGTAAAAGGCTAAGTGAGGCGCAAAGATAAAATGTTCGGGATCCATTATGTTAACCCAATTATCTAGAAAATTATTGACTTAAATTCAATTAAATTAACACTTCACTAAAATGTTTCATTTACACTTCTAATGGAAATTAAAGTACTTTTGTGCAATCGATTATTGAGTTTTCTCCAATTAGACTTTGAATCTCATTAGCTTTTATATGATTATAACCTTTAAATTAAATTTGTTACAGCTTGAAATTTGAGGTAAATAGAATTATCTCCCCCCTCTTTTTTTATTCTCATTACGTGAAAGCTACTTTCATGAAAGATTCTCGTCACCCTTTTGATAAAATTTGGCATAATGGCTTATTATTCAAGCATACGACTTGATTTTTCGGCTCAAATTAGTAAAACTCTTTACTCCTACAATCCAGAGAATTTTTGTCAGAGTAGGTGGAGTTACTTCTTCTTTTCAGACCAATAGAAGAGGGAGTACCGCAAGGGGTCGCTCTTAGCGCCCGTCCTTTTCAACTTATATAACAACGATATTCCGAGAGATTGTCAAACCTCTACTTTAGAAATGATGACATCCGTCGTTGTTTAGCCCTCCTACTATTCAAAATTTTATGCTGAAGCTTGCGACTAATTTTTACGCAAATCTAAACTCTATTCCGAATGATGAAATTCGTAATCTTCCAAGATACGATTTCACATTACCGGAAAACGCTAAGCGCCCACGGGCGTCTCTGCATAATTTGCACCAGACCTAGATCCTTGTCATCATTTCTAGCAGCAATTACTCTACTTTGTAGTAGTTTTCATCTGTTCTATTCTTTTTGTATATTTTTGTGTCATGCATTGTATATTAATTGTTTGTATATATTATACTTAGTAGTTTTCGTAATATTAATTGTTGTTTGTATATATTATACTGAGTAGTTTTCGTAGTATTTTTCAATCTCTTTTTTCGTCTTAATTTTTAATTTTGCATTTCTTATTTTCTCTTTAACTTTGCACTTGAAAATTTTTATGTAATCTGGGCAGACCATTATCACTTATTCCTTTTATTCTCTATATTATTAATGTTTCTCTCTCAATGGACTTTACTGTGTGCCACTCTGGAGTAAAGGTCGAAAAATGACCAAGGCACTCCGTGAACTTAAATGATGATGATGTCAAACCTCTCTTTTTTCTGCTACGGCGATAGCGACACAAAACAAATCACCTCAGCTTGCTGTTAAAGACCTCCAATATTTTGTTTATAAACTTTAAAAATTGTTAACCACCTGGAAAATCAAAGTTAATGTCACGAAATCGGCCTGTATGCTATTTACTCGGAAGCGTTCTTTTTCTCCGCTAGGGAGTATCACTCTTTTTGGCCAGCCCGTCCCCTGGGTTACTGAATATAGGTAACTGGGGTTGTTTTTAGACCCAAAATTATCTTCCAATTCCCATATTAAAAACACCTTTGCTAAGGCAACCGATGTGAGTATTAAACTCAACTGCCTAATTTCTCGCAAGAGTAGGCTGGCGATCAAACACAAGCTTCTGCTCTATAAATCTATCATTAGACCTATTTTGGTTTATAGTAGCTTTGGCTTCCACCTCACTCACAAATATAAAGAGACTTCAGGTTTTTCAGAATAAACATCTGGCTATGATTGCTGATGCACCATGGTTCGTCCGTCGAAAGATCATTCATAGAGATCTAGACGTCGACCCTATTCCAAATTATAACATCAAAATTTCAAAGAATTTTCTAGAAAATGTCCTCAGATTAGCAATGAGTTAATCCGTCGTCTGCCAACTTACCACCCTGGGTGAAAAGCTCCCAGAAAAGACCAAGGGCAATTTATGACGTCTCCTATGAGTGCTTTCCTAAAGTTAAGAAACACCATGGCTGTTATTCTGAACAAGCGCAAGTGAATTCAGATAACGGGGTGAGCTTAAACGTCCACTGAGACAATTTATCTCACTGTGTATCTGACGATTACTTTGGCTTAAAAATTATTGATCTTCCATTAAATAAGACGAACTGGCGCAGAGGTAAGGAATCGAATCTCCGACCGCGAGTTGAGGGTTCGAATTTGAACTCAGCTTCTTTTCGTAAATTTTTGCTACGTTGTGATCATAATTATTCATACTTTCCGACTAGTAATTAAGTTAGGTTTTTATTGTACGCTTTTTTTACCCCTTTTTTTTTTGTAAGGAAAGCAAAAAGATTAGAAATAAAAATATTAAAATAAAAATGTTTATAAAGATAATAAACTTCACTTCTGAGATCAACCTTTTTTTTTTTTTTGTGGGGATTATTCATGTAATATTTGCTTTTCAGATCATTTAATTGGCTCCCACCGTTCAGCATAACACTTTCACTGTACTGTATACATTTATGTTTACGTTTTCAATAGTATTATGGCATCGACAACTGGTCTCTAATTGTACCGAATTTAAACTTAACTTTTAACTTCTTTTTATTTTGTTACCATTGTTATTAAAACTGACAAAAAAAGTGGAAGTTTGAATTTTGTAATTAAATGAATTCAAAAAATATTTTAAAAGCAATAAAGTTTATAATGAAATGCTAATTATTTAAAATACCTCAAGAAGAATGAAGTAATACATAGGATGCTATAATCCGTATTATGTCTGGCCCCGGATGACTGTTCTTAGCCGTATTTTTATTTCCTATAGGTTGTGATATACACAGGGTGATTATAATTAAAGTCCAATTTCCAATATACTGTAAAAAAGTAGAATAAGTCGTCATAATGAGTTCAAATTTAAACTGAAGATATTTGAAGAAGGGGGAAACGGTGCAGCATCGAAAAAGTTCCAAAGTGTATTTACAGATGGCGGGGTAAGCAGCCTAAAGGAAGTAAATTTGGCTGCTAGTGATATTTTGAATAGAAATGACAACGTATTTGGCATGAGTTGCACATTAAACCAACTGTAGGGTTCAATGTGCTTGATTATTTTGGTTTTTGGACAGAAAAATGACTTCCAAATCATTCAACAGGTGTGATACTATTAGTGGAAAGCCTATTCACGACATCGAGGTCATACCAAATTAGATGAAAATATCGGTGAAACATTTTCTTTTTTTTTTTTTTGATACCGCCATTCTGAAAGTGGGACTTTAATTATAATCCCCTGTACGTACAAAGATTCAATAAAAAGTAGTATCAAGTATTACAACTTGCTATAAGTATATCGGACACTGTATTAAAAATACTGGTTGAAAATTTCAACTAATACTTTCCTTGCTTATAATGTTTTCCAAATAATAAAATTAAAAGAAATTCTTCTTCTTTAGAAGCTTATCGCAGACAGGATCAATTTTGTTGCCAATTTAAAGGCTTTATATGAAAGTTTATATAAAAATAGTTGTTATATTCCATATAAGATTCTGAAAAAATGTCCATTCATTCTTGCAAAAATCAAAATACATCGACCTACTATCGCAGAATGATTGCAAATGAATATTCAAATTAAGTATTTCAGCATAAACGGATACGACATTGCTATAGGTAAATAGAATAAAAACATTCTGAACGATGCAAATCAAACGAAAAGTGTAAATTAGAAGAAAGACCGTCAAAATTAAAAAAAAAAAAAAAAAGAGTATCTTTATTGAGAATATTAAAAAACGTCCATCGTCTGATTAAGTAAGGGATGCATTTTACTGGGCAATTGCTTGCAAAGGGGTCTTTTATTCGATTTAAAGGGGGAGCAAAGTATTTTATTTTTCCCTCTTCTAGTAAAAGGGGGAATATGCAAGGGTTGATGTCCTCTATTGAAAGAGCTGGGAACTCATCTTCGCAAATTGTCATGCAGCTGATAGTTTAATTGGAAGATAAAATGACGCATAAAGTAGGTCTATATGAGTCAGAAGCACATTTCGGTAAGTAATTACCAGGCGGGAGTGGCGGTGCAGAGAACCCCCTCTCGGAACAACTCCTAGGATGTCAATGCCAATTTTTGTCGCAGTTTAGCAAGCTTTCCTAAGTCGATAAAAAGTCAAAAAAAAGGGAACTCAGTTTTTAACAAAGAAGAAAATGAAATTGCTTATGTCAGTTGTATTGAGATTCCGTTACACTAACGAAGAAATAGCGTATTTAAAACGTGTTCCAAACTGAACGAATAATCGTGTTCCAGTAGTAACCTGCGCAGCTGGCGTCTGTCACTACGACTATCGTTGTTTCTTTCTTTCGGTGGTTCAATTTTTATTATTAGCCGCAGCTTTCTGATGGTTTGAGAAGTATTGATCCATCCATACAAACATTTATGGAATCTTCATTTATTTACAAGCAATATTTACAAAGATATTCAGGGTTGATGTTAACATCTCAAAGGCAAAAGCTAAACAGGAAGAAAAATTTCGTTTTAGAATAAAACAGCCCGTTTCCACAGTAACAGTTGGTTTCCACTGCAACAGCCCGTTTCCACAGCAACCAACAGCCCGTTTCCACGGCAACAGCGCAATTCTGAATCGGTTCCAAACGATTTCTATAGAACTATCACGTGACGCGAATTAAAAAATAAAAATTCCAACATCCTCCCCACCTGGACTCTTTTAAGAGTACATACATAATACATTGCACAATAATATCCAATTCAATTACCTAATTTAACAAATTCAAATAATACAATAATTATCAAAGCAGAAAACTGGAAAAAAATAATAAACGCTAAACATATTTTGTGAATTACTATTCATCATAAATTCTTTTCTTGTTACAAATATAAATTAAACTTCTATTTTAAAAGTTAATTCAATGAAATAAATTACCAGCAATTAAATAAAAATAGTAGTATATAACCAAAGCATGTCGTAAAACTTTAAAGACAACCATGCATTTAAAAATACACATTCAATTAAGCATATAAATTTCATGGTAAATTATTCAGTAGAATACTCAATACAGTAGCATATTCAATACATATATCTCTTGAGTAATGCAAAGATAAATTAAGGTAGATACAAGTAACATTAAAATAAAAATGTTTCATCAATCCACAAATTCGTAGAAATACATTTATGAAATTTTTAACTCAAAAGGATACAGTAGCTGTACAGGTTTTCGGAAAAGTCCCTTTGCGGTTTTCATCACACAGGCACGAATGAGATTATCACTTCCGTTAATGACTTCCTTAATTATTCCTAAGTCCCATAACAATTTGGATTTGTGAGTTCCATGTATTAATACATCTCTAATTTTCCAGGTTCTTGAGTTTTTCCATGAAGGATCTTTCACACATTTCACTAATCTTTCGTAGAAACCTCCCCACCATGGGGCATGCTCTATGATGAATTTCCACGTTACACCTTGACTGGAAATGAAATCTTGCAATTTTTGTTCCTTTACTATTTTAGTAAAATGCTGCAATTTCCTTTCAGCTGCCTTTATTGTTATAAGCTCTTCTTGTTTTTGCAAGTAATAAAAACTGCAATACCTCTGTTGTGTCAAGTAAATTTATATCTTCATTTCTCATTTGTTGGGTTTTGCAAGGTGCTTTCCAAGTAAAACATAATTTTCATTTTGTACTTTTTCAAGTTCTCTTTTCGATATATCTCTTTCTACAACAACTGTAGTTTGATATTCATTCAATTCTTTTACGACAAATATCATAAGTACTTTGATCTGGCCAAATGTTTTCTCAAATTCTTCATTTTTCCTTTTTCTCAATATTTTGCATTTGACTTTCAAGTTCCATTTTTTGTTCATTCCTTTTCTTTGCTTCAGCAATTTGTCTCTGTTGTTCAGATGTCAAGACACTTTGCATTCTGTGTATATCCATGACTTGCAATCGTTGAGTTTCTAAGAATTGATCATTGACTATCTGCCAAGTTCGCTTCAATTGAACATGTTCTTTTTTCTCTTTTTCTAGTAACTGACAAACTTCCTGAAGTTCTAATTTTATCTTATCCATATCTTCTTGCATTACTGCTTTTTGATCTTTAAACAAAGACGGATTCTTTCTAAATCTTGTAACCAAATATTCAAATCTCCTTTTCGCAACGTCGTAATTATTCAGATGATCGATATTATCAAATTTTCTAGGAATTTTAACTTCATATCTCCAATTCTTAAATGTAATTGATTCATCAAATTGTTCTAACATTTCTTTATCGTACAATTTTTTTATCCATTGGATCATCCTTAATTTTCAGAGTTTCAAGATCCCAAATTTTTGGAGTTCAATTAAGGTTTTATCGTCTTTACCTTCCTCACAAACTGAAGCATGCATTGCATTTATTGGATCATTCGAATTAAAGGAATTAGAAAATTGTCCGTGTAATGTCCATCCAAATTTAGTTTTATTTAAAACGACAGTTGGCGAATTCATGATTGTCCAATAATAATCGGTACCTATCAAGATATCTATTTTATTTCCTTGATATAGATCATAGGAAACATCCGATAAATCTATTCCTAATTTCTTAATTTTATCGCACAATTCTAAAGTAGGGGCAGCCATTATATTTGGGCATGGTTTCAATTTCTAAAGCTTCTATGCTTATTGTATGTTCGGTTTTCTCATCTGTCAATAAGAAACGCACTCTATTCTGAATAGTAGACCGAGTATCTTCTTTCCCACCAAATTCTACAATTTTTAGTTCTTCCTGACCTGTGATCTGTAAACCTAACCTTCGCGCCAATCCTCTGGTAATAAAAGTTCTAGCTGAGCCAGTATCTAGACACAGTCTAACATTTACAATTTCATTTCTACTAATAAGATTGCATCTAATTGTCTGGAAAATACTCGAAATTCAGATGACTCATTCTCACTAGAAATATTCCGAGTTAAAGAGGATAGAACTATTTTTTGTTCTTTCGTCGAATTATCGCTGTTTGTTTGACTACATAGAATTCTGATGGCTATTCGATTTACAAATACTACACTTAATATGCATAGCTTTACAGCGACTTTTTATATGGAATTTTTGTAACATCGAAAGCATTTATCTTGTTTACGTAAAGAATTCTTACGTTCTTCTAAATTTAAATCACAGCTATTAGATTTATGTTTACCATTGCAAAACGAGCAGTTTACTTCTGTTAAGGTATTTAATGCGGGAGCTGATATATAATTACCTTTCACCGAATTAGAATATTTTGAGAAATTTTGCTTTTCCTTATTTTCATATGATCTTGAATTCTTAAAGTCAACAGAAGTGGCATTCAATGTTTTTTTCCTTTGCCTCTATTTCATTCTTTAAAAAATTTAATAAATCCTTTACATTAGATTCTCCCTTACCATTTTGTTCTCTATTAAACTGTAAAACATAATTGCTAGGAATACATTTATACAAAACAGGTAGCAGTAACAAACCATATGAAACTGAGTTAACTCCTAGCGATTCAAGACTTCGTATTTGCACATTTATTTCGTCGTACAGTTTTCTTAAAGCAAAAATACCCAGTTCTCGATAAAAAATATTTAACAAATGTAGATTTTAATCTTTTTAGTCAGAGAACATTATTTTTTTTTTAAATTATAATACCGCATATTCCGGCGTATAACGCGCACTTTTTAACACAAAAAATAAGATCGAAATTTATTGGTGCGTGTTATACGCTGGATTTAAAAATGAGCATATAAAAAGATAACTTCTACATATATCTTATTACTGTTTATTTAAAAGAAATGACATACCTTATGAACTTTTATTATTGTATTACAATCATATTCATTTTTCATTTATCTTCAGGCACATCATTGAATTCTGTTTCATCTATATCATCTCTGTTATTCTGATCCAAAAATTAAAAATAAAATGATCTTCTGTTCCATCTAGATTGTTAGATATACTACATTTTTAAATGACTTTTGAATTATGTTAGGTTTAATTTCCTTCCATGCATTTATTATCCACTCACACACTATTTCTTGAGGCATTTGGCCTCTTTTTGTAAGCTTTTATCCCCTTTTCTAACATTCACATATTTCACTGTAGTTTTAATTTTCTTTTAATGGTTTATTGATCACACTTCTAAAGGCTGAACTAATGACGCTAATGCGCCTGTAACAACTGCCATGTCTGTGTTGCACTCTATCAGTAATTTGTTCGTATTATCTGTTAGAGGGAATCTGAACATGTCCCAAACTAAAAGACATTCTGGATTCTATAAGGCACCTGGACGCCTTTGCTAAATATTTCCTATCCACAATTTTACAAAATTTTCGTCCATCCATCCTTTCCCAATGCACATGAATGAAAACACTCTTTTCTCGAAAATTTCCGAGAGGTTGGATTTCGGCATCTTTTTCTTTTAAAAATAACCAAGGGCAACGGGCGTACCGGTTACGGAGTTCCTTTGTGGTTTTAAGAACCACGATACCTCCACATCTTAATTTAGTTAGAAAATCTGCACAAAATGAAGTTGCTTGAATTATAGAATATTAATAAATAAAAGATTAAAACTATTGAAATTTAGGAAAAACATCTCTTGCTTGAGAACAATTAAAGCAAGAGATCGAAAAAAGCAAAAGCTATCGGTACAATTAGGAGTCCGTTGACGATGCCCACCAAAAAAAAGATAAAAGGTTAAAATTAAAAAAAAAAAGATTTTAAGAAAATAAAATAATAATAAAGGAAATTAGCATGCTTACATGCATAAAATGAATCAATTAAGCAAAATAAAAACATACAATATAAAAAGGTCTTAAGGTTTGTCTGACTAATACGCCAACAGATGGCGCCATCAGTCAGTTAGGTTTTTACATTTGAGAAAACCTAGCCTGAGCTAGGAAAAATACATTTTTATTTAAATACTTATGAAATAAGTAATATGATGAGTTATTAAAGAGGGATGATACCAGAGCAGTAATAGAAAAGCTATTGAGTTAAGAAAATTTATGACTAATAAAATGAACTATAATTGAAGGACTAGATTACTGAAAACAGACTTAGCGGGTAAATTGTAAACAAAACAGAGGTCAGCCATTGGCTGTTAAGTGCATCAATGAGAATAAGCTATTAGAGCAAGAATTAAACAACAATTTGGTAAAAAGTTAGGAACTAATTAAAATAGACTAAAAGTGAAATTAAAAATGAAAAAATTAAAATTTAGCAATTTTAAGTCAGGTAGCCATGCTCTAAATTAGGTTGCACATCGTAGCAAATAAATAAGTTAAGATTTAAATGCCAAAAGTAGCAGCTCAGATTCGCTTGAAGTGATCGGGTGACTAGACAACAACCACAGCGGTAGAATCGGCGGTTGTAGGATAAAATCCACAACGCCTTTTCAATGCCGGGAAAGATTCCCATTGCTGATCAAAAATAACCATGGTTTTTAATTTTTGTACCGTCCTCTAAGCAGGGAGAATACTATTGTGAAGTGAGATTTTTCGTGACCTTTTTGTCCCTTTCACAACAATTGTTTTATTTCCTATGATATGAAACATTACTGGAGTTTTATCCATATTTCCAATATGTGACAGTAAATATTTCTTTTGTTTTCAAAGTTAAATAGCATAATTTTGGAAAAATATAAATTTGTTTTCCATATCTTTAGGAAGCATTTGTGAAACTTTTCTTTTTTCTCTCAGAACTAAATTATCCCCTGCCGTAAATCAGCTACACCAACTCAAAGTTGCTTTAAAATCTTCACTTTCATTTGCATTATTTTTTGGCCACTTTAAGGCAAATAAACGTACACTATTTCTTGTTACAATTAATACATTCTGATGATTTTCTAGGACCAAAAGTTGTGTCAAAACAAAAGAACAATAATTAAACCAGGTACTGTATTATGCTGAATTGATTGTGATTTTTAAGGAGGATTGTTTCTTTAGTTGAGTAGGAAATCCCTTCCTCTTTGCTTCTTCTGATTTCTATTTAAATGAGATCAGACACCACTTTTCGCGTAATGTTACTGACATCTGTTGAGTGGATATCATTAAACCTTCATACTTCCTGTTGCTGGCTGAAACGAATTTAAAAAATTATATAAGTAAATAAAATTATATTGCAATTCCAGTGGTCAACTTTTATATAGCATGCTTAAATAATAATGCATGTTTTAATACTCACCATACTATTACTACTGTATTGAAATATGTTAACTTTTTTGTATTAATAAAATTTAGCAACTAATTAATAAAATCTAGCGACTCAAAAAAATTAATTCAAACTGGGTGTTGGATCAGAGTATCAGGCTATGCTCTCGAACCCCTCGATGCACATTGCCTACAACCAAAAGGGAAAAATAAAAGAAAATATAATAATTAATTTTGAAATAATCTTGAAATTTCTCTCATGCATATTGTACAGAAACATTGTGAAAGCAGGCTTTCTTTGTGCGAAAGGTATTTGTATTTTCATTGTGGCAGTAGAAAGATACCACTGGCCTTACTATTAATTTAGTGTTGAGATATGTCAATTATCAGTGTTGTATGAAATGTAATGCCTCATTATTATTATACGTTGAAACATTCAAATCCATATAAATGCCAAAAAAATTATTGAAACTGGTGTTAAGTTAGAGTGTCTGACTCTGACTGCAATTTTTTACAAACGTAAGGGGAAGAAAGAAAAAAAGTTTCAGCAAATTAAGAAAAGATTATAACATACTAAATAATAAGAAAAAAAGCTAAATGTACAGCTGAAATATTTTTTAATAATGTAACATATTTTTCTTTAAATCCATTTTTCTCAAAATGTAAGTTTTCAAACTGCGATGCACCTCTTTTACTATACTGCTATATATATAGTGAGATATATTTTTTTGTATATATATATATATATATATACACACCTTATGCAATGCAGTTTATACTGAAGTGAACATTTTTAAATATTCGTAAAATTATTTATTTTATTCAAATTTTAATTACAAAAAATGAATTTTTTTTTAAATTTCATAAATGTTTATAGATAAAAAATATTTATTTTTAAAAGCTTACTACAGTATATTCTAGAAAATGTAAATTACACATTAAAGTATTTCAAAGTTCTAACTACAGTATTTTCTTAGAAAGGTACGTCAAATATTGCCATTATAAAGTCAGCTTAGACAGTACTAAACCCCCACAAATGTCGCATTAAGTTATAGTTTTTCTTTAAAAAAAAAGAAAGAAAGAAAAACAGTGATTTAAACAACTTCAGTTTTGTAGATAGTGAGTAGCAATTTAACAAATAATATAAAAAAAAATTAATATCATATTTAACGTTTCCATTAACGAAACAATGAAACTTTTAAATTTCTCAAGCATTAGATGAGACAGAATTATACAATATGATTGTTTTTCATTTTAACTTTATTCGAGATATCATTTTTGACTCATTCAGTGTAACAAGGTCTGTTGTTACTTATCCCACTTGGTAGATATCTAATTCAGACCAAGCCCACGAACCCGTATGGACTCATTGTTGAAGGGGAAGAAGCAGCTTCTATTGTGATGGAGCACCAGTAAGTAGAAGTCTGAGTTTTTGCTCCGTAATGATCTTACAGTCATAGAAGACCGACACCTACGGCTTAAAGTCGATTCCGAATCATTACAAACATCCATGGCACCGCCTGTGGTACCGGGTTCGAGTCGGGGCGCTAGTGTTCCAGAGCGCTAGCCACTCAACCATTCAGCTCTAAAAGCCTAGTTAGTATGAAAAGGAACAAAGATCATTTTAGAGTTATCATTTTAATTAATAATTTTGATTATAATGTATTATTTTTTTAGTTTCATAGTAGTATTTTATATTATTAGTCAGGAATGATATAAAAACAATTTTCTTTTACCAAGATCACTTTATTACTAGGCATATTTAATGCAACTGAATCGATTGTTTTTCATTATAAATATATAAAAAAATATTTTATTAACATGAAATTTTTGTTCTATGAAAGAAATCTTTTAGATCTGTATTTTTAGAAACATCGTTATAAATTAAAAAATCTTGATACTTTTAAAATTTTCAAATTTTCCTCTTAAGTAATTTTTCTGTATAGTATATAGAACAAACAAATGCTAGACTTCTATGGTATGTTTTTTGGATTTTTAATAGTGTTGTTCTTACGATACATTCCAGAATGAGTTATGAGAATATATAATTTAAAATGACAGATAATAATACAAAATAAACTTATGAAAACATTCAAAATTCATAATACTGACTATTAGAAGCTAGGTACAAAATATATAAATAAATAATTTAGCAAGGATAAAAAATATTATAGACTTTGTTTTATTCATTGAATTAAAATGATTTCCTTGAAAAATATATTTTTGCCTTCATCAAGAGTACGATCTTCAAATGTCCTCAAGCTACAAAAATATTTCTTCATCTTGTTAAAGAAGAAATATTAAACTTTTGAACGACTAATTTAATTTTTAAATTGCAATCCCCAAATTGACAATTATTTTAACAAATATTGTTTACATTTGCTTATATATTTTTAAAAAAGAATACAAATGATCTTGGTTCAAGAGAAGAGAATACATTTTCAATTTTACATAAAATTAATTTATCAACATATAGAAAAAAAAAATCATTTTCTTATTCCTTTACATCAGATTATTAAATTAGCAAAATGCATAATAGCAAAGAAGATAAACCATTTAATAGATGTACACAAATAATCCCTTGGGAAATGTCCAACAATTTCAATTATTGAATAGATCTCAAATCAGTTGTTTGAATATTTAACACAACATAAACATTAAAAATTATCTATACAAGAATGACATGCAAACTTTTACTAAATTTATTTTCCAGGATTTCTATGGCAACTTCAATACAATTGTATTAAAAGAGATGTATTTTAAAGCTTTTTATATCATAAAAACTAGACTGCAACAAATAGACATTTTATTCAAACAATGTAGATAAAAATCAATTATTTAAAATATGCTCATTTTGTTGTATTATGCAAAACTCAATTTTTGTACATCAGAATATCAATTACTAAGAAAGTAATAGAGTTATTTTTAATACATCATATTTTAATATACCTGATCTATAACATAAATATGAACACCTCTCATATAAATTTTTCTCTTAGCTTCATATTTCTTTAGAATTTTCCCTTTCCTGATTTTTAATTAAATAAAAACTGTTTCAAACATGGAATCACACTAAATTAACACAAAATTTTTAAAATTATTAAATTTTCTTAATTAAAAAAAAGCAGAAAATATTTTATTTTAGAATTTGAAAAATTATTTTCCATTGATTTATTTTAATGTTAATTAAAATTTCAAAAAAAACATTGATTACACCTCAATATAGCTGCAATTTAACCGTAATGATCATATTTTTAAATCATAAAAATTCATGTAATATTTTCACGTACATTAAATCTTATTTTTGCCGATATGATTTTAAAAATTAAGAGTTCTAACTAGCTCTTATTTAAGTCTGGAATTGAATTCTGTTATAAAATATAATATTTTTATATCATCTTTACTTGATTCTGAATAAAATAAAACATATTTTTAAAAAATGGTGACTGGTTTTCTTTTAAAAATAAAGATATAATAAAAGCAAAAGAATGAATATTTCACAAAAGTGATCGTACACTGAAACATTTTGGATTCATAAATAAAATATTGATCTGAAGCTTCTTTTAGTTTTTGGGATTTGGTGACAATTAAAAAATCGTGTAGCCTTAATCGTTCTTGTTACTTCTTTATATTCTATTCATACGAGTGTCTGACGCTCGGTGCCAAAGTTTTCGGGTTCGAGTCCCGGCGGTGCCATGGATTGTTGTAGTGGTTCGAAATCCACTTTAAACCGTAGGTCCCGGTCTAATAGGATCGTAGAGCCTCGTGGCGGTAGAGTTACTCGCGTCCGTAGCCTATCTTCAAACTACACGTGCTCTTTGGGTAGTGTTAAATGAGTAACGTCGTTGCATCCCTTTCTTATTATAGCATAAAGATAACTGTCTCTGTATTGCCAGCTGCATTAGAAAAAAAAAAATTCTATTCATTATTTATAAATGGCTAGTAATTGTAAAGAAATAACAAACAACATTCAAAAATTGATTATTTTTAATCTCAAGTAGAAAATCATTTCCAAATACCACTAAATTAGTTCATTTATCTCATTCTGCGGAATAGTATGGGATAAAAAGATATAGTGAAAATAATGATAACCGACAGTAAATAGTCTACTGGCAAAATTAACTCAACGTGACTATTAGTTTTTAATTATAAAATTGAAGAAAAATCGTTTGAGTGCAACGAAAAATTTCTGCAGATTTACAGAAAAATTTTCTTCTTCACTTTCATATGAAATCGTTCGACAAGTATTCAATATCAGCTGCATATATATGAGCATTTTGCTATTTAAATATTTTATGTGCGAATAATAGAAATCATAGTTTTTTTCTTCTCAAGATGAAAAATAAATAAGGATAAAATACCTTGTAATTGTGTATATTTGTTAAAAACAAATTTATCATTTTGGATCCAGAATAAATATAATTTTATGTAGAAGAAAAAATGAGTAAATTAATTCCATGAACTTAGTTGGAACTTTTAAACAAAGCGATGGATTGTCGTGGTGTGGCGGTGCATGTTAGCATCAGGACTACATAATTTATTTAAATTTTCTTAAAAGACTTTTGCGAAAAAAAGACTTTTTGCGAGGTAACACTTTTTGTTACTCTTTGAATTTTGATTTTTCAAAAAAATAGTTTTATATACTGTTGCCTCATGGATAAATAGCTCCACGTGTATAATCAAAGAAAAAAAAATCTAAGTGGAAGCCAGCTCCCGATAATATAAACATCCTGTTTGACTGGGTGAGCTGGCTGGAGGGAGAAAGAAATGTAACACCAGCAGTGTGCATTTGGTTTTCTAATAAAAGAGATGTGTTTTTACAGTCCACTATTGTGCTATGTGTTCTGTTCCTAGACCATAGTATATACTATGTTTTTAAAATAATTAATAATATTGTTAAGAAAAGATTTATAAACATTATTAAAAAATATTATTATTAATTATTAATTTTATTAATAAATATTTCACTGAAGAATTTTGGCAACCACTATTTATTCTATACTGTTTTATTTAATTTTTGAATACAAACTTATATTTTTAAATTTTGCATTTGTTAGCAGTCCGAATTTTGGGTTACTAACCTGTCTTTAGTTTGAATTTAATTTTTAATTAACATACTTCGTAAGAACTGAAAATTATTTGAATTTTGAAAGAAAAATCTTATTTCATTTAAATTTTTACTAAAAATTTTACTACCTATCATCATCTAGATTTTCAGTTCTACATAAGAGATATTCAATTTCCGTACAAATTCAGCTGAAATATAATTATTCCAAATATATGCGCAGTGTTCCTCTTATTATTAACGCAGACGTTGATTTTTTTTTTTATATGACGTTAAAAGGAATGAAATTTTGTAAAAAATAAAATTTAATAAAAAAATATATTTATGACACAGAATCGCATATCTAAATTCCATATGAACTATCATGGTCAGTATTTTAAAACAATGTAATACATCAGATCCATGGTGAAATTTTTTCTGCATTAAATTATACACATTATTTACATGAATTTATAATATCCAATAATTGACACTTTTATCTCCAAGGTATATAATTAGAACAAAGATCAAAAATTAAATAGTTCAGTCACATTAATGTGACCACCTGTCAAAAAGCCAAAAATATACACTCTTGTATATTCTGGTTTTTAAGTGGAGTGTGCAATGTGGTATTAAGTGGAATTCTTTATATACACTCCACTGCAATGTGCTGCCACCTGCCTTTTGTGATTGGTTATTTCACATTGACGTCGAAAGTAGGTGGTGGTCACATTAATGTGACTGGACTGTGTATATTTCATGTTAATAATTGTTACTACACTATAACATGGGAAACATTTTAGGGTGACTACATCACATGCATTTCGTTGATATTTCTAAAGTTCACAAATCTTCTATAATTTTTACTTTGGACAACAGAAACTCAAACACATGTCTTTTATACTAACTTAGGCGTCGTAATCGTTGAATCTGCATACTATGATATTTGCATTAAATTACAAAAGTGTTTTCTTCTATTTGACAGTTGTTCATTGTCCTTGCTGTTCACTGTGCAGATAGATGATGAAACAGACCTGAAAAAGAAATAAAAAATCATCTATTGTGCCTATTTTTTTTAATCTACTAGATAAATTATCCGATGCTCAAATATTCACTAAAAATTTCAGCTTTTCATTTATGATGAGATGAGCTCAGAAAATATATCAATGAATTGCTGAATTTTTCTATTTATATGATATAGTTATTTTAAGTATTATCCTTATCCGAGAAAATAACCTAAGAAGAAAACCATTAACATTACGGCAAGGTGTAATCAAAATCTATATTTTACGTAAACAAAACGTGTATTTTTTGCCCATTAATATTTCATTAAAATTGCACGAAGAAACTGAAATACTTAGCAGATTTTTCATGTTTCCTCAACATTAAAAAAAAAAATTAGCATCATTTACTGAAATCTCCCTAGCAGTTTAAATTGTTTTTCTAAAATTATCATCAGTAACGTGAAATAAATATGCATATATATATATATATATATATATATATAACTGATGATATTTC
Source organism: Caerostris extrusa (assembly GCA_021605095.1). Lineage (NCBI taxonomy): Eukaryota > Metazoa > Arthropoda > Arachnida > Araneae > Araneidae > Caerostris > Caerostris extrusa. The sequence goes on along the minus strand of BPLR01020182.1, from coordinate 7,804 downwards.
AAAAAAGTCTTTAAGAAATATATATTAATTTGTATTTAATGTGATTTCGTACTAATTTCCTATTAATCTTCATGGATTAATATGAAGGACTAAGTAGGATGGAGTATTGTACGAGAGTGTTTTTTTAGATGATAACGAAATTCTTTTTGAAAATTATTGAAAGGAATAAGTTGTCGAAATGAATGCTTCCAGTCACAAGTTGGTGGTTTCACTTATTATGATGAAAACAAACTATAAAAAGAAGGCTAAATGATGAAGATTCAGGTAGAGATAAAAAGAAAAAGATATAGGTAAAGAGGAAAAAAGCAGAGTGATATAAAAATAAGGTTATGTTCCTGTAAGTTCTTCCATTTTTACCGTTCTATATGTTTGGAAAACTTAAAATCTGCTGGATATTGATAGAATAAGCACATTGCATGGCTAAATTTTTTAAATGAAATTAAATTCCTTTTGATTTAAATTTTTAACATTTTTTTTGCTTATTAATTTAAAATGTGGCAGCATGTTAGTAGGTAATAAAATTTTATTTCATTTAGGATATTAAAATTTTGATATGTTTTCACAGAGAGTGAGTTCATATTTTCATGTCAAATTTAGAAAAGCACTAAAAAATAAAATTAAGCAAAAAATGAAATTATCCCTGTAACGAAACGCTTGAACTTTTGTTCTATTATGAGAAGCAAGAAAACGTTTTAAATGTATCGTCGGTTAAAGAAGAAAAAGATGATAGAAATAAGAATGTAAAAAAAAAAAAAAAGAATTCCCTGAATTCACCTTTCTTCAGCAGAGGGGGATACTTCATTGTGAAAAGATATTATTGTGATATTTCATGTAAATTGGATGGAGCGCATTCAATAAAATGCTTACAAATGAAGAGGAGTGTATTGAAGCGACAAAGAAATAATAAAAATAAAAACTACTCGACTCCATCACGAAAACACTACAAAATCGCAATTTGCATTTCATCTGAGCAATATTGCTACATTTTTTGTTTACTTGAAGATAAAGTTTATATTAAATTAACAGTCCTCCCTCAATATCACTGGATATAGGCAATGGACTTTATTTTGATCAATTTAATAGGGGAAGAAATTAATAGAAATGAATTTAGATTTTGTTTTTTGACATATATTAATATTGTTCAATATATTAACATCACATTTATTTCCTGAAAATAAAGACTGTCTAACATTGTTTTAAATCTAATCTGATTGTTGGCTGACGTCTTGATATTCAAGGTTATATCATTCTAAATTCAAAAATTAAAATCAAAAATATCTGACAAAAGTTTTTTTTATATTTAATCTTCATTTCAGAAGATAGAGATATTTCGGGAATTTACGATATGTGAACCGAATAAAATGGGAGCGAATTATTATAAAATGGATTATAATGAATTAATTGCTTAGTAATGATGTGATAGATAGTGTGCTGGTTTTACTCGGAGCAGAAGGTAGTCGAGTTTGAAACTTGAGCACAAAAAAACTGAATTAATCTGCCTGATCCATGCCGAGTGTTTGCTATGACCTTCATAGCAAAAATATCCTTCAAAAAAAGATAGCGACTCACACATCTTTTGGGCAGTTTCCATGCTGTTGATACTCTTCGTTGGCCAGCAGATCGCCAGACCTTTGGCCAGCTGCGACAGAAGCATGGGATACAGATTAAGCAATAGGAATAAAATCTTCATAACTGGGGCAGCAGCAATTCTGAAATACCTAATAGAGATAAATATTATGACAGAAGACGAAAAGGAAACTTTGTCATATTTTTATATAATAGACGTATTCAAGCAAACGTCGCCGGTTAGGGGAGAAGTTACCCCACAACTTGTTTAACGGTCTAGCTATTGAAGGGTCCATCAGTTTTTTAATTTTAAATTCACTTACTTTTGTTTATGGGTAGTGCATATAATATAAATTCAATAAAAGGACTACTATTAATCTTATTACGTTTATATATCTTGATTTATTTTATTATTTATTGCTTATTATATTTATTTTATTATTAAACGGATATAACTACGACAAGTGAAGAGTGAAAGGTGTAGTTCGGTGAAGTAAGAGTATTTTCACTTCACATGTGAAGGCGTGTTCAACCTCAGAAAGCTGCACGATTTGCACAAAGTTATTTGTCAACTCGTAGCCGGAAGTGGTGGCGACTTCGAGGTTCGATCCGCTGGTTGTAGATCCGCTGTTTTTCAAAAATGAGAACACTCAATGACGTCGTTGGGTTTAGCATCTTGTCTTTTTAGTCAGACTACCTGGTGTGGGATGTTTTCCGGGTTTATCCCATATGACACGCAGTAAGTGTGAAGTTTCCCCATCAAAGATATTGCCGTCCTTCTACCAACGACACAGAGATAAATCGGACTTTCACCTATGATGCTCTATCACAACTTGAAGATTACACCCTTTCCCACCATCCATGAGTAGATTATTCGTGAGGTGTCCGTCTCTCGTTGCCGGACACTCAGAGAATGAATCAAAACCTGGTGTCTTATAAAATCCTTTTAAAAAGTCGTCTAAAACTGTTTTTAATCGAATCTACAGATCCTCTTAAATTAGTAATAATATCAGTTTAATCTTTATTAAAACGATTTGTTTTTTAACTAAAGATTTAAGATAAATGCAGGCGTAACAAAGGATACTTTAGACCACTCAAAATAAAATTCACTTTAACACTTTTCAATTATCACGGTTACAGCAGAAATTCCTCACAGAAGAAATAAATAAAGATCAGATGTTGAGTATTAAAATCAGAGCCTGTGCTTTATCCCCCTCCTCTTCCACATCAACATTAAGTGTTTTTCGAAAACGCTAAGGTTCAAATATTGTCTGCTTTTCCAGCCCTTTTAGCTCAATCGATGACATTCATAAGTGTTAGTTCGTGGCGTCACCTCTACATCTAAGAAAACAAAAATTTCCACCTTTTTCAAATTTTTCATGGGTCTAATCAATAAACCATTCTTTTATTTATTTATTTTTTTTCTATCGTCTGGCGTTCAAACCACGAATCTAATTATGACTGAAGGGCACTCTCTGCATTCAAGAAAAATCAAAAAGTTGAAAAATATCCACCACTTAAGAGGCTTTTGAATAAGATTTAAATAAACCGATCAAGTAGTTGAATGATAATAAAAATGGACCAATGAGGAAGCTGTGTGTGTTCTGAGTGCATGCGATGTGGTTTTCTTCCCCTTCATCTTGGAATTTTTTTAATTTATTTCGTTTTCATAAATTCTGAAAATGTTTCATTTTTCTCCAAACACTGAGTTTCTGTTGTAATCATGATCTTATGTATTTGGTCACTGCTTCAATGCAGTTTTGAGAACTTTATTTGAAAAATGTTACGGAAAAGACTTATGAAATGTTATTTTAAATAAACTAAGTACATAAATATTTTTTTAATAAAATATTTTTGAATATTTTATATGTTATCTTCCAATTAAGTCAAATTAGTGATCATAATTGGTAATATGTGACGGGCGTTTTTAATTATGTTATGCAAAATCAGTTACTGGCTTTTTAAGCATTCAGTAAATAATTGAGTGCTGAATCTGAATTTTAAATAAATGTTTGTAATTAAAACAAATGAGATACAGGAAATTTTGAAATTATAGTAAAGCATATTCTAGTACGACTGATGCAGTGATTCTTTTAAGATTTAAATACTTAAAATCATGTGTGTTGTTATTTGTTTATGCGTATCCTCTGAAAGGCACAAAAGAAAATAAAAATATCGTGGCTTTTTCAGAAGATAATATTACATTTGTCTCTTGATTGTCAATCAGTGCTGGAGTATATATTAGTTTGAGCTCAATTAAGAACAAATATTGGCGGTTATTTTTGCGACAAACCCCGAGAAGCTCAGGATGCTTTATGATGAGAGTCATGATCGAAGCATTTGCGCGCTGTTATTTTTAACTTACTAATTGTGGTTTAACTTTACTTGCCTTTTACCGCGTTTTTTGCCTAATCTCGCAAATCTTGTGATTCTGATTTCTGTTATGCAACTGATTAAAACAATTGTTGAGGTTTGTATTCTTTAGCAACAAGTGATCATTGATTACCAGAACATTTTTCTAAAAGGAAGGAGCGATAACATCGCGTGCAGTTCCAGACTTCTTGTTTTTCACACAGGAGATCTTCAGTTTGACAAATTCTCCGGCGCGAAGATCCACGAAGTTCAGGATTCATTTTGGATTCACCTTCTAGCCACGAAGCTAACTCAAGGTTGCTTCACAAGAAAAACTCTTTGTCATTCAGTGCGATTAAGCATTTTCCCAAAGATTCATAAAAGGAGCATGGGTGATCGATGAAATATTTATTCGTCATTTTTGTATGATTTGAGTGAAACTCAGTGGCACCTCAAAGCTCTTTTCAGTAGCCCAAAGCAAGTTCTCTCTGTCTTTGATGAAGCATTTCCTTTTTAGCACCAAAGCGAGCATTTCTGGAAATCTGCTTTATCGATTGGGTGTTTAAATATGTTCTACCATCTTCAAGACTTTGAAAAAACTTCAAGAATCAGGTGATTTCTTTGTTGAGTGTACAGTGGTGATCTTAGCATTATGTAAAGGTGAGGGATGCTGTTCAGTTGCTGCCTACCTAGACTTTACAGATCTTTGAGTTTTTGCTTGGAGCGTAAAGTGTTAGCGGATATAAAAAATTCATAGCCGTTATTTTAGTTTTTCATTCAGCACTGGCTGGCTGGGTTTACAGAAGCTGATTTGTATAACTTCAAGTCTGGGCGGTTCACTCACCATTCAGATCCTGTCAACAACCATTTCCCTCCCAGGTGCTCTCTTTGTGCAGACCTAACTTTTCAAAATCACTCATGGATGAATCTTCCTCTTACACCAAATAGCTATTAATGAACCTCTTCCCAGTTTGCTGGAGCTTGCTTTGTGTGTGTGGATTAAGAGATGATTGAATAAGCACACTTTCAATTGTTTTCTACCATGGGAAGAAAAGAACGTCATTTCCTGCTCTTCTTATATTGTGGAGTGGAGTGCATTTTCAATGAAAAACCTTTGTGTTCACAAATGACGTCATATAATAAATGATCATTGATTAAAAAATATTGGTAATTGAAGCAAAAGTTCATTCATTGCAAAATATCAATCATACCTCATTAGTTCATAAATTCTGCAGAAGATATTGCTGCTCAGCGCTATTTTCTAACCACAGGGAGCTACCACTATTAAGTTGGGGTGCTGAGAGTTAAGTTAAAGCCTTTTCTTACAATATCAGTTTTTGTTGATTCAGTTTATGGATATTCAAACATATAATATTATTATGATCACATTTTACCCTCTGAGATATATTTCTTTGTCTTTGTTTATTTTAACTCTTGGTTTTTAACTTTGTTGTGATCTTTCTTTTATTCTTTGATTTCATTGATTCTATAAAAGCGACAAAATTCAAGAGATTTTTTTTGGATGCTTTCAGGTAGTTCTTTAAAAAAAAACTTGTTTACCATGTTACCAACTTCCATCTGTTGCGAGACTTAGCAGCTCAATGAGTTGGTTGGGCGAGCTTCCACATCAAGCCACTCATTATTCAATTTCTAAAGGTTATCATTATTTCTTGCGATCATATGATGGATTTCAGTGGAAAAATCATATTTAAACAAGGAGAAATGAGGATTGTCATTTACAGGACCATTTTCCAACTTGTATTATTATTCCCAAAAGCGAATCAGAATTCAAACTTCATTAAATTTTTGTTTGAATCTGCATTGTTTTATTACTAAGGAGTTAAAAAAATAAATCTGAAATGAAAAGCATTCAGACAATGAGAACACAAGAAAAACACAAACTTTGAATATATATACAGTTTTTAACTATCTTTTACAAGATTCTTTGTTAACTAACGCAACCACCTTCTGTTTTCACATGTAAATTTCTCTTAGCCATCTAATTGGAGTTTGCAGGGAAATGATACTGATGATAAACTCAACATCAGTGCTGTGGTTGCTTCTCTTTGCCACTGAGTATATTATCTTTTTCAACAAAATTGCCTTCTTTTACGAGTAGGACAACAATTGTTTGTTTTCAAGATTTGCCAAACAAAAATTTTTAAAATCTATCATGACAATGGTTATTTAGATCTTGTACCTGTTTGGGATTGCATACTATCAGCATCATTGAACCCAAGAACCATTATATTACTCTTCTCATTCTTGCTTTTCCAGATCTTTCAAGATATGTGATTTTGTGTACCTTGCCGAATGTCATAAAGCCAATTACCACGAAAATACTGTCCACAATACCTCAGTTGAAGGCGACTCATGAAGCAGATCTTCCTTTCTTCAATGCTTTGGCTGTTCAAGCTGGAGATCCGCGAAACAGGCACCCAAACTTCCAGGATGTTTATTCAATCAGGTTACGATTTGTTCGCAAAATTATGCTAAGATTCTTTGATATTCTTTTATGAAACTTTGAAGAGTGTTTAATGGTATTTTTAAATTTAACTTTTTTCCATTTTATAACATGTTTTCTTGTTTTATGTATTCTAATCATGGAATTCTCGAAAGTTTATAACACTTTCCCATTTAGAGATTCCAAAATAAAGCCAAGTATGTTATTGTTTAATCACTTCAAGTTTGCAAATTTAGTTTCGTTTTTTCTGTTTAAAAGCAAGAAAACTATCTTATAGATATTTTATAACGATTAATTAAAAGTTACTCTTGCTGCATGATGATTACTAGATTCTCAAATGAGGATTAGTAAATGTTATTTAACTTGGTTATTTGTGACGACGGCGCCCAAGTTCTTTGAAATTCTTCAAAAGAACCCACACCAAAGCTGAAAACTTTTCCCCACGGCATTCAATTTACGTTGCCTGTTTCTAACTTACCACTACCACCTTGTCTCCCTGCAAGTGCCACCCTCTGGGATTACCGCGCTGGATTCAATGTTTCTTCGTTGGGAACAAACTGCGGATCAGCATCAGGAGGTTCTCAAGTGTGGAGGCAGCTAGTGATTTCATTTTACAAGAACTCATTAATAAGTTCAAAAGCGGTAAACCTATTCTGGATGACTTCTTTCTTGGATAATAACAGATGAAATATGCCTTCAGCTCCGGGGAATTTAAGTTTTCAGGGCTACCAAACTGGTGAGGTCTCCATTTTCCAAAGCACAGTCAGCACTCCAGTGGAAGTACTGCCCGACCTGTTGGCTGTTTCATTAAAAGCTTATTGCGCATCATTTGTTGTTTTTTCTAAAAACTCAGGTTATGTGATTCAAATCAATTCAGTCCCTAAAATGAAGTACCAACAGTGTGCTGAAGTTGCTTACCTGTCTGTCAAATCTTTGCTTCCCAATGATTCTTTTGATTTATTATCTTCTCAGTTACCAGAGCTCATCTGTACTTTTTTGGATAAAGTTGGTTCTGATTAAGTGTGGGCCTTGTGATAAAGTTTACAGGTAGCGGAAGGCTGGGCACTCCACGGTCTCTTTTTTCTGATCATCCCCTCTTTGAGACATCAGCATTCATTTTCCTAAAAGTCTTTGGATGCAGTGGACAGCCTCATTTCTCCCAGAAAGCATTTGACGCAAAAGAGGTGTGAGGACCACTTGGCTAAGGACCTCATTTGGTCGTTGCTCAATCATAAAGATTCTCTTTTCGGACATGTTTGTGACAGCCTCAAGAGGTTTTTGTGCTGGCACGCATCCATGACTCAATGCGTTGTTTTTTCCTCAATCACACAAGGTATATAATCCCTTTGCCTGCGTTTGTGCATATGGACGTGACATTCTGGAACTGCGGCTACGACATTGGGTTCAAAGCTCTGGGGCGGA
>BPLR01020181.1:0-98964 GCA_021605095.1 Caerostris extrusa | reverse complement strand
TTACGTAGTTACAAACAAAAGGCAAAGATGAGCAAAAAGATGTAAACGCTATATGTTTGACATAATTAATAAAATTGCGATTTTTACTCCCTGAGCAAATTTCAAAAAAAGAACCTATTAACAAAAAACAGTATGCAACATGGTTAGTATGATGGTTACTTATGGAGTATGTCTCCCGGACGATGCAATACAGATCTTACAACGCCTAGGCATGTTGAGTATCAAATTATCAATCTGATCTTGGGGAATATTACACCACTCAGCAAGCAATGCCCTCCGAAGTTCCGGTTGACAGGTGGGAGGGGGTGACGGGCTACACCATCGGCCAAGCATATCCCACACATGCTCTATTGGATTCAAGTCCGGTGAGTATGCTAGCCATACGGGTGATATCCTCCAATTGAAGGCATTCTTCTACAATGTTTTGCACGGTGAGGACGGGCGTTGTCATCCATAAACAGAAATTCAGTACCCATGGCGCCCCGAAACAAATGTACATGTTGTTCCAAGAATGACATCCTATAGATGTGGCCTGTCATCGTTACACTCTGAACATGCAGGTCAGTTCTGGAACCAAGAATAATTCCTCCCCAAACGAGCGCCATCCCGCACCACCGTAACGGTGTCGTTCAATGGTGTTCTCTTGGTGGTAACGGGTATCTGGCGCTCTCCATATGAAAGTCGGCGAGAATCAGACTGCAAACTAAACCTGGACTCGTCCGAAACATCGCCACAAGACCACTGTTGCGGTGTCCACAATGCATGCTCTCTACTCCAGGTTAATCGCAGGCGACAGTGAGTTGCGGTAAGTGGGACACATCTGACAGGCCCACGAGCATAGACCAATGTGCCCTAAGCGTCTGTACACGGTCTGCCTGGAAACTGTCGTACGTGCTTTTAAACTTTTTTTTCAAAATTTGATAATATAAAAAGTATAGACAGCCAAAATCAGGTGTAAGCGTTTCATACCTACACCGGGACTTAAAATAAAAACAAGTAATATATAAAAAAAAAATTTTAATGTCAATTCCTTCTTCACTATATTGTAGGAGTTCTTATGTCAATTTCATCTCATTTTGTTTGTTTGTCGTGCCTCTACAGAAGGTGAAAATTAAATTTAAAAAATTTAATTAATTAATTTAATTTTTTTTTAAATTTTAGTTGCATATAATATCTACCAATAGATGGCGCCAGATAAACTTAAGAAATGAATGAAAATTATTTATAAAAAAAGGACTTTCTCTCTGCAATAGAGTGAAAAAAAGTAGGAATTGGATCAGCAAAAAATTTTTTTTATTACTTGTTGCTTATTTAATTAAAAATTCCATAAATTTATTTGCTCCATATTTTCTTGGGCTGCACCAATTTTCGAATTTTTTAATTGAAAAGTAAATAACTGAGCTTCATTTTCAACACAACATAAAGCAGCCAGGTGGCCAACCCGCGGCCTGCCTTGAATATTTTCCTCTTGAATATTAAAAACAAAGAAATATTACTTAATTGTATAGTTAATTTAAAATAATTAAAAATTTAAATAATTACTTAGTAGCTTTGAGCTTTAAAATTTTTAATTATTTTAATTTTTAAATATGTTATTCACTTAAATGATAGACAATAATCACTTTAAATAAAAAATGAGTGTACTGTTAATATTTAAATTATCATCATCATCAATCCACAGGGAAGTGCTGGGCTTTATACCCACTGGCAGATTTCAAGAAAGAGATGCTTTCTTTACGGGTAAATTCACCATGGTAACTACTTTTGATATACTAGAATCAGGTTTCATAGTTTGAGCGTATTTTAATCCAGCCAATCATTGATTATTTGACATTTTATTGTCGGCAAAATGTCTTTGACATTTTATTGTGGTATCAAGACACGCTTCCAGGTGAAGTAAAATATTGAAAACCACTTGATGTCAAGGTATCTTTCCCTTGCACTGGAGGGGGCTGATGGAGATGCAGGGCTGGCAATAAATGAAGGAAAAACCAAATACATGTTTTGCGGAAAGACAGACTATCCCTGGTGAATTCTTTGAAATCGAGCAACATAGATTTCAAAGTGTTAAAAAGTTTACTTTACCTGGGATGTGAGATTGAATACCAAAAGGAAAATCAGCCCCAAATCCGAAAGACAATTATTGCTGCCAATCGCTGCCTATTTGGTCTTAGAAGCCAATTAAGATCCCACCTGATTAAAAAGAAGTATTATTTTTTACTGTACAAAACTCTCATAAGACCAGTGTTGACAAATGCATCTGAAACATGGTCACTAATAGCAAGAGAAGGAAAATGTTGGCAATCTTTGAAAGAAAAAGTGCTACGAACTATTTTGGTGGTATCAATGGCGATGGAAATTGGCGAGGAAGATACAATTTTGAACTTTACAAACTTTTAAGAAAAATGACATTCTAAAATTTATAAACTGAACAGAATGAGATGGGCCGGTCATCTCATGAGAATGGAAAGTGATAGAGTTGCTTTGAGGGTTTTCAATGTAACCCCTTTTGAACAGCGACCAAGGGGAAGACCGGAAAAGAGATGGGTCGACTGTCTAAGACTCTGATTTTAATGTTATTAAGATAAGAAACTGGAGGTCCACAGCCAAGAGGAGAACAGCCTGGCTGGATCTTTTAAAGAAGGTCATGGCCCACAACGGGCTGTCCGAGCCAGTTATGATGTCAAGGTAAGGCTATAGGGAGGAATTGTCTGGTCACTTTGGACAGGTATAAAATTACCACACTAATTCACGTATTATTCATAGATCACAAAAGGAACACAATTTTCGATTAATGTATTTAATATTATGTTTTTGCCTGCGTTTAAAAATAAATCCTCACTGTAAAGAAAAATCAATTACTTTACCTCTAAAGGTAGGACTTTATATATGGCACTATAATCTATCGCATAAAAAGGCGGACAACACAAAACTGATAATTATGTGTATATCATGTGCTCTAGATAGATGCCTGCTATTGTGCTATTGATTCGACATTTTTGCTATTCCAAATTTATAAAAAGTCAATTCGTATATAACCACAGAATTTTGTTTTGTTTTGTTTATTAAAGCTTTTTAGTGGCTAGTGTTGTTCAAAGCTTTTAGTCACTAATAATCATTCAGTTATAATTTAAAAAGTGCTTGTTCGATGTATGGATATCAATTTAAAACAGAAATATCGTTTAACCACTACTTTTCTTCATAACAAACGATTTTAATATGTTAAAAAATAAATAAAAAACCCGCCGCATTTTGTTGTTGTAAAAACTCTTTTACAGCCATTATTTTGGTTTTCATAAATAGAATTATTAAATCCCTTCATTGTTAGATTACATTACTTCATTGTTAGATTAGGTCATTTTCTCTTGCTAATGACTTTTTTGCTGGATAAATTCAATGAGTCCATCGTAGTTATTAATGGCTATGCATGAAGTACAATTGTAAAATGATGTTAGAAACGTTTTTCAAAGTTTATTGTATAGAAGGTTTATTGTTGATATAACAAAAATAGAGTTTTTCAGCAATAGATGAAACATAACAATTGTATAATAGAAGTATAACACAGTATATATAATATATGTATTCATAGAATTGATAAAATTTCATTTATATAAATTACATAAAAGCAAACTAAACAATTGAATTAACTAAAAATGGGATGCAATATCTTAATTACACTAATTGTTTTTTATAAATAAGATTTTTTGGATTTCTTAGTATATAATATAACTGTTTTCGAATGTCGTCATCTTGGTCTGTCATCATTCATCACTAAAATTACAGATAAATAAATAGTACGTTCAACGTTACTTAGGTGACACTACGTGGTATCTTCTACATTGCACCTACAGTTTCGAATTAAACCCCAGGAATAGTATCAGGGAGTTTGCGCCTTCCTACTCTTCTCCTGTGAAATGGAATGATTTCAGGTCTGAAATTTATCATGCCTATCCCCGGCATAAACAGAGTGATTTACACTTATCGAAAGTGAAAAAAGAAGTCGGAATAAAATGAAAGTGAGAGTCAGCTTTACTTGCCGCAGAGAGTTCATTGAATTCAGAAACATAACACCAAACCAGGCCTTTCCTGTCCTGTAGCAAATGTGAGTAATTAATTCTAACCTTTCTGAATAATTCTTTTCTTATTTATTTATTTTCATTTTAGAAACTTATTCTTTCATTTTAACCTTTTTTTTTCTTGTCGTAATTATGTTGAAACAAAAATACATCATATTTCTTATGTTTGATAGAAATATAAACTTCAGTAACTATCATTATATTTCTCGTAAAAATTTGATATATTGATTTACTACTGCTGTTTACAGTAGATTTCAATGAAATGCTCTTATTCACTTTTGTTATAGAAAGAAATTTATAATAAACAAATGTTTAAAAAGGAAATAAATTTCAATAGTAAAAATATGGAAAACCTATTGTTTTAAAATATTTCAATTAATTCAATTAGTGTAAAATTTAATAAATTAAATTCATAAATGCAAATTAACTAAGGATTTTGGAAAACTTTTAGCCATATTTTTAAAAGACTTCTAAGAGTAAAATTAAATTAAAATCAAAATTCATTTTAACAAAAGAAAATTTGTTAGCAAAAATTGCAATTTTAAGTAAAATATTAAATTTTTAATCCGGAAATCCAATGAGTTTCAATAAAATTTTAAGAAAATTCTTAAATATTTATTTTAGTAATAAAATTAAGCGTGTATTTTTCGAAATTCTATCAAATTATAATTTTATTATTATTAATTTTCTACGCAAATTATAATTTTTGAGAAAATTATTTGAATAAATGTAGAATTAAATAGATATTCAGAAATTTTACATTATTTATCCTTTAGATTTCGGTGATTAAATTATTTATAAAAATATAAATTGCGTTATTTTTAATAGAATAGTTTTTAAAATTCGATGTGCACAATATTAAAAATTATAAATATTTTTCTTCCTAATCATTTTAAAAGTTTATTAGATGTTTAAACTCTAATTTCACATCATCGTGGAAATCTATTACAACATTTTTACACATTATGAAATCGTTGCTTTTTGAAGAATACAGCATAGAATCTAGAATTCTGCACTCATTGTACCAAATTCATCGTCGTGTTGCCAGTCGCCAAGTAAACATAATAGTAAATGTAGCTATTAGTTTGCACGGTAAAAACTGTATTACACCAAACTCCATCACTAGGATGCTAAGTTGCCAAGTAAATAAACAAAATGGCTGCCGAAGTTCGGTGTTGTTGAAAAACACTATTTCGCCAAAATTCATGTCGTCAAAAATCGCTATTATGCCAACATCAGTAGACAAACAGCTATTACGTGAAAATTTTATTCCTTATTGCTTTTACGCCAAATTTTATCGCTTTAACACCAAATATTATCACTATCCTGCCAAAATTTTTATTCCTGAAATGCTTTTACGCCAAAATTTAACACCAAATTTTTCACTAAGCTAAATTTTATTTTTAAACTGCTATTACGCCCTAACGCTAAATTGTATAGAAAAGAACTAGGAATTAACTAGAAATATTTTTCCCAAAATTTAAGCTTAAATTACTCTTATACCAAATTACATCGCTTTACCGCCAAATTTTTACCATTAGAGAGTTTTTTATAACGTTAAAAAAAATGTTATGCAAATATCGGACGATTTTTTTATCGTCTGATATTTTTTTCTTAGCGCGCATGCTCATAGGAATAGCTTAGTAATGAAGTATTACAGATAAGCATGCGCAATAGATACAATGTTTCTTATGAGCATGCGCGCTAGGAAGAAAAATATCGGACGATAAAAACGTTATGCAAAAACTCTATTATGACAGAATTTTAATAGCTTTTATGCTAAACATTATCGTTTTAACGACAAAATATATTACTATTTTGCCAAAATTTTATTCCTAAATAGCTTTTACACCAAATTTTATCGTTTTAGCGCCAAATTATTATGTGGAATTTTGTTTTGCTTACTCACCAAAATGTATCATTTTAATAACGATAATAATCGCTATTACAATAAAATTTAATCAAAGTTATTACTAGCACTCCAATTTTCTTTTTTTATTATTATGTCAAAAAATATTTCATGTTGTTTATGACGCAAAATTCGAATAAAAATAATATTAATAAATAAAAATAAATATATAATAAAAAAAAAAAGATAAACTGATCCTGATTATCCTTCATTTGAGGAGAAATTTATCTTTTTATTGTCTCAATAAAATCTGTGCTTGCATAGATATATCAAATGAATGAAGAAAACAAGACCAAAATCATAAAAACCGTAGAAAAATTAATACGTTCTAGTGGCCTTTTTCAGCGAACTAACGTTCTAAAGTTTAAAAGTTATAATTTTCCGCGCAAATTCAAATAACGATTGCCACAAAATCTTAATTATGCCAACAGCATTAAAAGAAACATCACAAAACCATAGAAAAATTGAATGCGTTGGAGCAGTATTTTCATCGAGAATTAGTGTTCTAAAAATAAAAAGTAACATTTTTTTTTTCTCACGAATTCATATAAAGGTGGTCACAAAATCTTAACTATGTCAACAACATTAAAAAAAAAATTGATTATCAAAAATAAGTTATTAATAAAGTGAAAATCGTTTTTGTTGTTTGTTCATATTTTCATGAGTGGCAACATCATAAAATTTTTTTATATTTTCTATCAGTGACCGACTTGGGTTATAAGAAAATCTCGAGTAATCAATAATTATCGAAATAATTATTTAAAAGAATATATATTTCTGTTGTTATTGACAGTAAATAAAAGTTGTGCAAATGACAATCAAAGTAAAGGCGTAAAAGCAATTTAGAATGAAATTTTGGTTAAAATCTAGGATCCTGTACCCTTTGTGCCAAACACATCGCCAAGTTGCCAAGTCAGTAAGTAAGCATAGAAATGAATGGGCCAGGTAGTTTGCGCGGTAAAATGATAGTACGCCAAAATCCTTCACTGGGTTGCCAAATCGCCAAGTAAACAGACAAAATGGTTGCCGAAGTTCGGTATCATTGTAAAAATACTATTTCGCCAAAATTTATAGCCAAACAGTGCTTTTACGCCAACATTAGCAGCCAAATAGCTATTACGTCAAAGTTTATTCTTGAAAAGGCTTTGAAGCCAAAGTTTATCGATTTAACGCAAAATATTATCACTATCCTGCCAAAATTTTAATCCTCGAAATGCTTTATTTTTCCAACATTCAGGTGATTTTATGGCAAACTTTAGTTTTATCGCCATTTTTTTATCGCCATTTTTTTACTGAACGAATTTTATTATATAACTTCTTTAAAGAAAAAAATGCTTTATAGCCAACTTTTTCCACTAAGCGAATCTTGCTTTTTGAGGTGCTTTTACGTCAAAAGGTAATGCTTCATCGCCAGTATTTATCGCTTTATAGTCAACTTTTTTCACTAAGCGAATCTTGTTTTTGTGAGGTGCTTTTACGCCAAAAGGTAATACTTTATCGCCAAATTTTTATCACTAAAAATTTTATCTGTGGAATACTTTTGCGCCAAATGTTATCGCTTTAACGCCAAAATTTAGCGCTATTATACACAAAAAAATTATCTCTAAAAGCCTTTACGCCAATTTGCATCGCTTTATCGCCAAAATTTTACCATTATTATGTCAAGATTTTAATTTTTTCTTTTTACGCCACATATTGCCGCTTTAACGCCAAAATATATCATTATTTTGCCAACATTTTATTCCTAAGTTGCTTTTTCACCAAATTAAATCACTTTATCGCCAAATTATCATGTGGAATTTTATTTTGCTAACTCACAAAAAATGTATCGTTTAGACAAAGATAATAATCGCTGTTACTAAAATTTTGCCAAAATTATTCACTAATTCGCCAATTTTTTTAAATGTCAAAAAAATAAGTCTTGATCTTTACGAAGCCAAATTCAAATGATAAATTAATATTATCAAAAGAGAAAAAAAGGAGAAGAAACATGATAATAACTTACCTTTATTGTGGTATGTCCTTCGTCTGTGGTGGAAACGAACGTTTTATTTCTTCGATGAAATCAAAAAAATTTTGCAGATGTCAAATTTGTGCTGTCGCCGCCACATGTACTCTGCCAGATAATTATCAAATGTTCCGGACACATGGCGGGTGCCATGAAGCGAACGTTTCACAGCACTCCAAATACCCTCCATTGCATTTGTATGGGCTCCTGTCTCCGGGTCTTTAAATATTATAGTATGGTTGACCGTCAAATGTACAAAACCCTCATGTGAAAGGCAATTGTACAACGACCAACAGTCTGACATTATAGTAGTACCCGGAAGTATTCTCCTTATTATTTCTAATAAAACATCCGCACTTCTATTTTCTACCACTTCAAAAAAACAGTCATCCGAATATCTCAATATTCCTCCAAACACCCATTTACCCTCAACATGCTTACCTCTATTATACTTCCTTTTACCAAATTTTGATTCATCAACTTCACCAATTCTTCCAACACCTCCAATAATACCCTTAAAATTTAAACACTCGTCCATGCACACCTCTCTACAAAATTCATGCCAATCTGTTATCGTTTGATTCGCAACCAATAAATCATTCATAGCACTTTTGCTCCTAATTTCATTCACCCAAGAATATGTTAACATTAAAATTAGACCCATACTCATATTACTTTGGTCAAACCAAGAACCCTTTCTCACTGACCTAATCTGATGAGCATTCGTTCCTTTCTTTCGACACGCCCATACTTTTCCATCACAAACATCAAGACAATCAACCAATTTCATATCAGAACAGCACTTTGGACATTCAAACTTACTAGCAATCAAACCATTTTCCATGCAATACTTAAGCACTGCATTCGCACCAAATTTATTCAATTCATAAAAAATAAGCATGCAGAGGCCCTTTCATCCATTCTGCAGGCTGATAATACCGTACACCATCCCATTCACCTTTCATCCATTCCTGTACTTGCATAGTCATAACAAAATGAATATGGAATACTTGACCAACAGCCCAAATCGACAGAAAAATTTAAGTTGTAATTCCGTTTTTAGTACGTTAACTAACGTTCTAGCTAAAGCTTCAAATATTCCGTGTGAATTCTAATTACGGTTGCCACAAAATTCTAACTAAACGAACATCTTTAAAAAAGAAATTAATTATTTAAGAAAAAAATATAAGTTATTAATAAATAAAAATTGTTTTTCTTATTTGTTTCTTACTTTCCTGAGTGGCAACTTCATAAAAATTGTTTATGTTCTGAATCAGTGGCCGACGTACGGTGTAAGAATAAGTTCGGAATAATCAATAATTTATTAGAATACTTATTTAAAAGAATACATATTTATGTTCTTATTTACTGCAAATAATAATATAATCACAATAACAATAAATAGTCATTATAAGTCATTAGTCATTCGGAAAATGAAACTACGAATTCCTCTAATTACAGTATTGCAACCTAAAGAAATTGGCGGAAAATTAGTGAAATATTTAGGGTTGCAAGATTGGCAACTTCCTCAGGGGTACAGTATTCTAGATTTTAACCGAAATTTTGGGAAATAATGATATATTATGGCTTAAAAGCTGCAATAAGTGGCGTAAAAAGAAAATATTAAAATTTTGCTATAATAGTGGTAAAATTTTGCCAATAAATTGATATAAATTGGCGTAATGACAATTTAGGTATAATTTTGTTGGTAAAAATCTAGAAACCCATACCCTTTGTGCCAAATGCATCGCCAGTATGCCAAGTCGCCAAGTAAGCATAGTAATGAATGCACCAGGTAATTTCTGCGGTAAAATGATATTACGCCAAAATCCTTCACTTCGATACCAAATCGCCAAGTAAACAAACAGAAGTTCAATGTCATTGTAAAACGCTATTTCGCCAAAATATATCGCCAAACATTGCTATTACTCCAGCATTAGTAGCCAAACAACTATTATGTCAAAGTATATTCCTGAAAGTGCTTTTAAGCCAAAATTTATCGCTTTAACGCCAGTTATTATAACTATTCTGCCAAAATTTTGAAATGCTTATCGCCAATATTTATTGCTTTACTTTTCACTAAACGAATTTTGTTTTTAAATTTACTCTAAAAGTTAATGGTTTATTGCCAAATTTTTATCACTAAAATAAATTGTTTTGCTTTTTACTTTTGCGCCAAATGCTATTGCTTTTACGCCAAAATTTAGCACTATTTTGCCAAAAATATTATGCCTAAATTGACTTTATACTAATTTATATCGCTTTAACGCCAAAATTTTACCACTATTTGGCAAAATTTTAATGTTTTCTATTTACGCCACTTATTGCCGCTTTAACGCCAAGATATATCATCAATTTGCTAAAATTTTATTCCTAAATTGCTTTTACGCCAAATTTAATTGCCTTATCACCAAATTATTATGCGTAATTATGTTTTGCTAACTCACATATATGCATCATTTAGACAATAATGATCGTTTGACATAATAATAATCGCCATAACATAATAATCGCTAAATCGAGACATAATAATCGCTTGTACGATAAAATTATTCGCTAATACGCCAATTTTTTTGTTTCTATTATGTCAAGAATATTTCATGTTGTTTGCGATACCGAATTCGAATGATGAAACAAAATTATTTTAAAAGGAAAGACAAATAAACGGAAGAATAACTTACATTTTATTCTGATATATCCTTTGTTGGAGGCGAAAATTATCTTTTTGTTGCCTCACTAAAACTTACCCTTGCATAGCCATATAAACTGAATGAAGAAAACAAGAACAACCTCACAAAACCACAGAAAAATTTTTACATTCAAGAGGTCTTTTTTCTTTTTGTGAACTAATGTTCTATAATTAAAAAGTTATATTTTCCCACTCGAATTCAAATAACGATTGCCACAAAACTTGAACTATGTCAACAGCTTTAAAAAGAAACATAACAAAACCGCGGAATAATTTAATGCTTTTGATCGACGTTTTCAAATAATGGTGGTTATAAAACCTTAATTATTTCAACAGCATTAAAAAGAAATAATTATTTGATAATCAAATATAAGTTATTAATAAAATAAAAAATAGTTTTTCTTGTTTGTTTCATATTTTCATGAGTAGCAACATCATAAAAATTGTTTATTTTCTGTATCATATACTGTAAACATACGCTATAATACCAATCTTAGAATAATCAGTAATTTATCGGAATAAATATTTAAAAGAATATATATTTATATTCTTTATTTACTATAACTAAAAAATTCTGCAAATAACTATCAAAGTAGAAATAAATAGCCATTATTATATTGTGCGGAAAAAGAAGGAGTTAAGAATTTCTCTAGAGTATTGCACCCCTAAAGAAATGGGCGAAATATTCCGGGTTGCAAGATTGGCGACTCTTTCAGGAGTACAGTATTCTAGATTTCAACCAAAGAATTTTTATCGCCAAATCTCAGCGACCCCTATTATGCGATTTTTCCAAAAAGGCACATCATTTCATCACAAATTCAATTTCAACCAATTATCTGACGTAGCTATTTGTGAAAAAGGTAATGAAAACAGGTTTTTTTTTTTTTTTTCCCCACTCCTTGCAATTGCTTTCTATTTTATCCTCACATGTGAATATGGATATGATATTGTTCTGATGTTTTTAACGTTTCTAAATAAAAGCTTAATGGGAAAAGAAAACCCGATCAGTAAATCCCAATAATTTATCGCTCAGTGATTTATCGCACATACTATAAATTAGAAATTGGTCAACTAATAAATTGCACGTGAGTAAAAAAAATGTAACACAATAAAGTTACAAAAAGCATTGCAATTTATATAGAATCCCGATATTCTTATTTCAATATCAATGTTTTATAGTCGAATGGAAGGAATATAATAAACTGAAATATTTTTTATTCATTTAAAAATGTTCAGTGCATAAAATGAATTAGTGATCACTTATTCAATTCCTTCTATTAGCTCACACTCTCCCTATATATACCTTGTTCAAATTTTCAATCGTTAATAAAATACTTTTTATTCATCCACTCACGTTTAAATACATTTTTTTAATTTGTAGTGAATGATATTAATACAGTTTTTTTTCAAATATTAATACAGCAATTAAATTTAATTAATTAATTTTAGTTTTTTACATTGAAGTTGCATGTATCTACCATTAGATAGCGCCAGATAAATTTAAAAAAAATGAATGAAAATTATTTATAAAGGACTTTCTGCAATATAGTGAAAAAAAGTAGGAATCGACTTTAAAATTTTTTTGCATATTACTTTTTTTATTTACACTTCCTCATTTTTCAAATCTAAATTTTTAGGTTGTTAAATTGAATTGAAATAAATAAATTTTAATTTCTTCTTGATGTTTTAATAATGGCTCGACGATAAGATTACCTATTAAATAAAATAAGTAGCATATAAATGATGAAACAAAATTAAAAAAAAAAAAAAAAAACACAACGCTGTTAATGTTTTCTTGAAAATATATGTTTAGAGATTTTAAAAATTAATTAAAAAAGAAATAGTATTTTTAAAAAATAAAATATTTATTTATATTAACATTAAGCTTCTTAATAAGAATAATTACATATAAATATATTAATGTAGTGCATTCGTGCTTCCTCCTACACACTAGCACCCTTTGGCATTCAGGAGAAATTGCCAGTCGGTCCGAGAGGAAGAACAGCGCAATTTGTGCTCCCGTTAAGAAATGTTTTATTTATAGTCTCTCATCCCGACAGAAAATATATTTAGCTCATCACGGCGTATTAGTTGGCCTACAGACTCTCACCCGGAGAGGAAGTATATTTCGTGCACCTCCTTGTATCCGAGTTTCGAATTTTAGGCTTAGAAGAATCTATAATTATCTTACTTTAAATGTGTTAAATATTGTATCTCTCTAAGTATATATGTGTGGTATTTGTGCGTGTGTAGATAAAGCTGTGAGTTGTCAAATCTGTGCCTGAAGTATCTCAACCCAACCACACCCAGTTACAATCTTGTTGCCCAACCTGCACACTACAGTATTTATTAAAGAAACAAACAATAACATATGTGGAACAATTGTAAATCAAATTATGAAAAGTTCTAATACAAATTTTAAGAAACTCTATTTAGATGTTAAAACATGTTAAAGATTAAAAATAACAAGAAATGATATAATTTAATGAAAAACTATAATCACCCCTCGAATCTGATGGACGAGGATTTATAATTGAGAATTTCAGTTGAAGAATAAATAATACCAGCAAAAGTTGAAAAACTTTAATAAAATTAATGAATTTTATTTAAAAGTATAAGAACGATTAAAATTACTTTTATAATAATTATTCTACCAATAAAATCTACTAGCCATAGATAATGCCAGTTAGATTAGTAACATAATAACTCACGATACTAACATGATATTACTACACGATAATATGATTTACTTGAAATGGAGTTTTCGCATTGAATCATTTTTGAAGTGAGTAACAAAATGAAAGATGTAGTGAAATATTAGTTCCTGGAACCCCAACTTTTAAACTAGAACGCCCTTGAGCAAGAACATTGCCGTATCTGTTTACAATATTTTAACATAATTCTTCTGCATTGAAAGGCAAACATATTTTAAATAATGCTACGTAAATCTGAAACTTTATACCTTTTTATCAGAATTCAGTAAATGCACCCAATAAATATTTCATATTTTTCTGATTACAACGTTTTAACCATTTATAATTCTCTTACCTTCCATATCTTGTTGGCATTCTAGGTAGTTTATAGTATTCATTTATGAAATATTTTTCTTTCGCCGGCTATTGAAAGATATTTTTTTCGAGTAACTTTTGTTTTGAAGAAATTTATCGTTTAGTTACCCTCCTTAAGAATTTCTCCATAATTACTCATTTTTTTAATGACATTACAGCTCAGGAGTACATTTTTTTCTTATTATAAGAAAATAAAAAATGATTAAATGTCAACGATTTAATAAAAATTATTCTTTAAAAAAAAAAAAAAAAAAAGCTGCCTGCTTAGCCTGGAGATCAACCTTAAAAAATGGAAATAAAAAAAAAGCCTGGCTTACCTAAAATATTATTTGTAATTAAGAATTATTGGAATAATTTTAAGGAAAATAGCAAATTATTAATCAGATTATAAGATATTCAATAAAGGTTCTTTACAAATGTATTGTTAAGAATATTATATAAGAAAAAAATGTATTCTGTGAACAGTTTGTTTTAATCTTTTATAAGCATCGGAGTAAAGAATTTAGCAATTCACAGAAAAACAACAACTTATATTAAGCTATTTCCAGTGTATTTTAAGATTCCATGAGTATTTTTAGTTGAATGATCTACAGCGAGTTTTAAATATTTTTATTTAAAACATATAAATACTGGTGGAATTAAAAACAAACAAAAAACGTAAAGAATACTTCCGTAATATTTTTCACTATGCATTAAAGAAAGTGCTTTCGGCATGGGTGACCATTACTGTGATAAAATAGCCACTCCGTCTGCTATTCCATTTAGGTGGACTTCATCTAATTAGGCTTCCCCTTACATGTCACGAATGCGATGTAATAAAAAAAGATGTGACATTTAGAGATCTCTTTGTGGACTTAAAAGATAATTAGACAGCTTTCTAGACACCCTGGAGCTTCAAACATTTTATCTTTTATCCCTTTTAAGATAACTAACATAAATTTTCGAATGTGACATGAATTTATGTGCAAAAAGTAATATTAAACCCAATAATTGAAACATTAACATTTTTTTCATGTGTCTGACAATTAAGCTATATTTTTATACGCCTAATCTTTTTTTTGGCAAGTTATTGATTAGAAGTTCGATCATTATTCTTTAAAAGAAGATTTTTTTGAGGTTGATCTCCATCCATGAACAAATAGTTTTGATCGGTTCAATAGTTCGTATAGTTTTGCTTCGATAAATGACTTTGCGAATTTCTGCTATATTAGGCCCTTTTTACGAAAAGAAAACGTATAGCTGACCTCATTTTGTCACGCATATGACTGATTGAATTGACGTACAGACTTAATTGGCACTTACGACAGCCAGTATAAATCGCTGTCACAGAAAGACTGACTATTGAACGTGTAAACATACATACATAAAACTTCAATACGACCAGTATTGTTATGTAGAAATTATAAAGGTCCTTTTCTTGAATGCGTCTCATATTAATTAATTTCTGGAATTTTGTAAATATTTATCCTCTCCATTTCTTTAACAACTTCATTTTACAAATTATTTTCCTCTAATAATTTGGGACAATCCAGGATTCGTATTCAATGTAAGGATCTACTTATATTTATTTTGTACCGATTCTCTATATTTTCACTAAAAATTAATTTGTTAGATAAGATGAATAACTTTATTCACAATAATAAATATTTAGGACAAATGGATAAATCCATGCTTTAAATATAAAAATACGCTTTGAATTTCATTAATAGACCTCAATGTGTACTTCAAAAATATGAAATATTTATTTTAAAGGAACCATTAATATAAATTTAACAAAGCAAAAGCTTCAAGAAAGATAATTAAGAAATCTTGCTCTCACACAAAGAACAAAAAGAAAAATCATTTTTTTTAATGCGGTTGTTCATCATTCACATCAATAGAAGCGACTAATTCCAAGATCATTAGCCTCATCGTCATCAATTATTATTATCTTTTCATTAAATTAATTACGAAATAATCTCAAGAACCTTTTGTATTTGTTTTAAGTTTCATGTAATGTCAGAAAATGCGTAGGACTGAAATAAATAATTTTAAATCTCATACTAATACACTAATACCCAAAACCGTTAAGGAAAAATTAGAAAAACTTCGATTATACCGCTGAAAAAAAGTATATTATCATAAAAATTAAACAGTATTTCATAAAAATTAAGGAATTAAGAATCTTAGAAAATTATCAAGAGTAATTACTTCGCATTTGCTTGACTTGGGGGGCAAACAAAATTGCATTCTACTACTTAATGTCTAAGCAAGACTCTTAAACATCCGAATATGATATGCAAATAAATGGAGCTGCTTTCGCTTAATGTCATTTGACATGTGGACGTAACGCAGGTATTAAAGGCGTTTGAAGTTTCTTAGAGCAGAAACTGCATAATTATAGAAAGACAAATTATAATAATAATTTTCTAAAGTGATTTTCTTTACAAAATTATTTATGCGTGTGTATATATTTAAGGTAATTTTTATTTTTATAAAATAATTTACATGGGTTATATGTACATATTTTGGGTAAAACTAATTTTGAAACAATTTGATATTTTATTCCATGCTGATGTCAATTTTTAGTTTGCACATTCCTTAATTATTTTTATGTGAATACCAATTATTTATTTATGTACTTTGTTTATTATCTCTTCTCAGATGTAATACCTTCCTACCGTTTATATTTCCATTGTTCATAATTTTGCATCATCTGCTTCTACTGACCAATTATTTATTAGCTTTTACTCCTCTTCTAATTATTCTTTCAATACACTTGAATTGCTTTGATGAACATTTCTTCCACTCTCTGATTTATATAATCTCCAATGTTGTGTTTATTGTACTGCATTGTTTTTAAATTTTTCCAATATTTTATCTTATGTATTTTTTATTTATATTTATTCTCGTATTTCATATATTTTCCTTTTTTTTTTTTTTAAATTTAATTTTTTGATATTTTCTACTGCTTTTGTAAGAATTTTTCACGTTGTGGAATTGTCAACAGTGGAATTTCGATATGACAATACTTTAGATATGATAGATAACTTTTATCAGAAAAATTACGATGGAAAGCCATTGGGTGAATAAAAGCTGGACAGTGACAATCATATTTAAACGGATGGTTAAATGCGTACCCTTCTTTAATTCATAGACACATGAAATGCGTCTTATGCATCTAAAATGTGTAATGCATTTTTAAAAACAAAATAAATTTGTAAAAGGAACAACTGAGAAAGACATAGAGCTACAAGTGCGCAGAAGATTAATGTTTGCAACTAATTGCACGGAGGCATAGAACAGCTTCCCCAACCCACTACATTAGCCATTGGAAAGCTGTGTCACAGATACACTCAGGAAGGATTATAAAGACATCCATGCCTCATACCATGCTGCTGAAATGAAAGGTTTAATTGATAAATTGAGGTAAAAGTCAATAGATGTCTGTATTCTTTATTGATGAGTCCAAGTTTTTATTTTTATATAAAGTGAAGAAATCACTGAAAGGTTCTTGAGTGGATAATATAATAGTGGGTTTCCAGCTTCACCCAGCCCATCAATCAAGAACATTATTAGACTGGAGGGACCCGGGGGTTATTATCACAGTTATATCAATAATTATATTATCACAGTTTGATATATAAGATACTCAGCTATTAAGAAAAGATAGATATTAAAATCATATAAGTTGTAAGAATAAATTTGTATAGCTTCATTTTTTTATTTAAAACATCCTATACTAAATTTAATTTATTAGACATTTGTACAATCTTTTTGTAGATGCATCAACATCTAAAGTTTTAAAATTAGAACTTTCTGAGATTCCAATAGCAATTCATACAATAATATGTTAAAAAACACTAGCATACACATTACAGTACAGCAGCAGAGTTTAACTATTTTACTTTAAAAATACTATTGTTAATGTATACCAATGTTTCACATTCATATTTTAAATAACCACATTCATATTTTCGTGTGAAAAGGACGGTGTAAAAATCTTCCTTTTTTACAGATTCTGCATTTGTTACAGAGATAGCAGTTTTGTTACAATCTAAATTTTACTCGACAAGCAGTCGTTGCGTTAAATCAAAATCATACCTAAGAACTTCATTATATCCTTTAGCGATCTATTTAAATCTCTCTCACCTCACTCACTCATTTCACGAATAATAACTCTTTTATTTAAATCTTCATGAAACGTGTATTGTTTATAATAATCATGTTTTATATTAATTGTGTGTGTTTTAATCATAAATTAACGTTTTTTTTTTTTTATTTTTGGCAAATAGACAGAAATTAATTTGTGTTATATGAACTATATTTAAAATTTATAAAACTAGAAGGATTAATTTTAAGAGTATCTAATCATATTCAGAATAACTATCATTATGACAACAGAATTAGACAATCATAAAAAAATGAAATTAGCACATTCACTGTTAAATAAACATTTTTTTTTTTTTTTTTTTTTGCACTTTCTTTAGATATTTTTACTAATTATGATAATTATTTTTCATAAATAATATTTAAACCTCGTTAATTTATATTAAACTTTGTATAAAATATTATGCGTGAATATAAATTGAATTGTTGAAGTGCATTGATTATTTTGTAAATATTAAATTTTCAATAGTCTTCAACAATTATCTTTCACTGTTGTAAGTAAATGAACTGTTACTAAAAAATCAATTTTTTGAGTTTGTTTTTGCCTATTATAATCAAATGGTTCCGAAAAGATAAACAAAAACACTCTTCCTCCCACAAAATATAACTGATAGTAAAATAAAAAATACATATAAAAACTAGTCTAACTAGAAAGAAACTAATCTAACTATGTAGACAAAACAAACTTCTCAAACTAGTCCTAAACTTAGGAACTGGTTCAAGAGAAAAATTAATATCTAGACGGAAAAAAAAATACAAACAATTTTTTTTTTCGTCTAGATAGTTAATTTTTTTCTCTAATAATGATACAATTTAAATTTCATAGAGATTATTGCATTTTAATTAGTGTGCACACTCTTGTATCTTTATTCTATTGTAAAAAATGAAATTAATAATAATTTGTAATTAATAATAATTAATAATATTTGTAATAAATAATAATTGTAATAAATAATTGAATAATAATAATTTGTAATAATAATTAATAATTTGTAAATTGTAATTTTGATATTAAATGCAAATATTTTGAAAGAGTTAATGATTTTTAAATAAATATTTCATTAAAATACTTTCTTCTTCTTCAATGCTGCAATATTTTTGGTGGGCCTGCTGGGAGGTTCCGAAACATGTTTTTCTTTTTTTAAGAGTAGGATTGTCAGTCCTGCTCCCTACAATCATATTATACTGGAACTTACGGTTTAAAGTAGATTTCCAACCGGGATTCAAACATCAGTAGCCCAACCTGTTCGCAACCTGAAACCAGAGAGCTAAAGATCATTTGGTCATCAGGCCCCAAGATGTTTTATTAGTAAACCTTATAAACAATAAAGTTAAGTTTTAGAAAAATATTTATTTATCGATATTATACCTAAAATTTCTTATCTTACTCTATATGTACTGATAAAATATTAAATACTAAAATACGCTTTCAAGTATCTCCATTTTTAAAGATTTTTTGACATTTCCATTAGAGAATCCAAATTCAGTGACAGTAAAATGACCAAAATATAAATTATTTTCATCAATTTTACTAAGAATAGTACTTTACGTTGCCCTCAAAATGTGCTGGAAAACAGCCAACCAATTCTTTTTTTTTTTTTTCATACTTGTTAAATGGGATATTAAATGTGTAGATTTAGATATAACTTCGCTCAAAATGTCGTTTTAGGAAACTTCCTTGCGAAAATAATCCGAGAAGAAAAATTCTTTTAGATTATTTCTTAATATCATTGACTGTAGAGAATGTGCTTTGTTTAATTCGATATATATATATATATATATATGTATATATACACATATATATATATATATTCATTTTCACAGAATAATAAAAATATTCTTTAGTGTTTTAATGTATTAAGCAGTTAAACGAAATAATAAAGAATAAAAGACACATCTTTTCAAATAATTCTACGGGACAGCTCAGCGAGATATAATTATGCCAAGCACATAAACGTTTTTGGGGAAAAAAAAAGTTTATTTTTTTCTTTAATCTGATAAATAATATTTTTGAAATGATTAATTTTCTAATAAATTCAAATCAAATAATTCATTTCGTCATTTCAAGAAAAAAAAAAATTTGAATGTTCAGTAATGAATAAAATTATAGTAGCATAACTAGACCGAACGCAATTAGTGGCAACGAAATTCGAAAGACGAGTTTAGTTGATTGAAGCAATTTAATCAAAAATCAGTCGTGCACTTACGGAAATTAGAAATTTCCGCTTTATCCGAAATATCTCGAAAATTACATGGAATTTCGAATAGGGTAAATCCAAAAGACGAGTGCTTTGATTAAAGAATTCATTCGATTAGTTTTTTTTTTTTTTTTTTTGCTAAGTAACGCTTTAACTTAGTGGAAATTTGGACTTTTTGCAATAGCTTGTCGAAATAGCTCAAGAACTAGACAAAATCTCAAGAGGCAATTCGTTGCTTTGAAGTGAAGTCGGGTGCTTTGATTAAAATAATATTAATACTGAAAACATGTTTTAAATTCTTATATTCGAACTTTTAAGCAACGAATTTTCGACTATTTAATAAAACAGATATGGAAATATACGCAATGCCAAACTTTTCATTCTTTTTTTTTCAATTCCTTCTATTAGCTCACACTCTCCCTATATATATCTTGTTCAAATTTTCAATCGTTTATAAAATACTTTTTATTCATCCACTCAAGTTCAAATACATTTTTTTTGAACTCGTAGTGGATGACACTTGATGTTAATACAGTTTCTTCAAATATTAATTCATCAATTAAATTTAATTCATTAATTTTAGTTTTTTTTTTAGATTTCAGTTGCATGTATCTACCAATAGATGGCGCCAGATAAACTTAACAAAATGAATGAAAATTATTTACAAAGAACTTTCTGCAATATAGTGAAAAAAAAAAAGAAGAAATTGACTTTAAAAACATTTTTTTATATTACTTGTTCATTAGCAGAATAAAAGCTCGAACAGAATAAAAGCTGAAAACGTTTACTTTGTAGAATAACTATCGAATGCACAAAAAGGCTTTCTAAATTAGTAAAGTTTCTTGCAAAGCAGTATTGAAGGTTTGAAACCAAAATTAAAATATCTAGAAGCATTAGTATATTTTTTTAACAATTCAGTTCGTTTATTCAAAAGAAAAACTATTGACAATATTACATGGAATTCTTATTGTTTTCGATATATTTTCTGAAATTAAGTAGGAAGTTTTTATTCCTTTAAAACTTATTTCAATCCTAATGCATTCAGGATTTTATGGTGAATGTTGCGACGTAATAATTTTTTTCTGCCAAGTTAAACATTTGTGTAAATTAATTAATAATCATTATATTAATTTTAGCCTAATTTTACAGCCAACAATGTTTAAACATCAAAGAGATGTTATTGTGAAAAAGTTAGCGACAGGTTAAAAAGTTCATGAGCCAAATATTAATAAAACAAGTTGAACACCAAAAAAAAAAAAAAAAAAAAAAAAAAAAAAAAAAAAAAAAAAAGGGAATGGAGTAAAAGCAAACTTTTTTTTTAAACGTATTTTTATTTAAATTACTACGTTTTTTTTGTTATTAGTTATATTTCCCCTTTTATGATTAGCTATATTTCCCTTTTTATAAAATACATAATAAAACTAGCATTTTTTTCCTTATCCCACTTGATAGACAGCAATATTTAAACCAAGTTCAAGAACCCGTGTGATCTCATGGAAGGAGGGAAAAGGGGTAGGGGAGGATTCTGTTGTGATGGAGCATCCGTAGTTAGAAGTCTGACTTGACTTCGTGTCGCTGAAAAAAGGAGGGCAGTGCATTCAGGGAGGACTTGTAGGGGAAACTAGACGGCATTTAAATATCGTATGGGAGAAAAACCGGAAAACTCGCACCAGGTAGTCCGATTAACGTGGCAAGATGCTGGACGTCACAAACACCATCGACTCTCCTCGATTTTTGAAACAGTGCATGCAACAAAGTCACCAGCGGTGTGAACTGCCGCCCTAATGTTCACTAACGGTAATTCTATAAAACTTTATATCAAACAAATAATGACTAAAAACCACAAGTTACAAATTCAAAATGAGATTAAGTCAAAGCGTTGGAGAGCTGAAGATCTTTTAGCAATACCCAGCAATCCGCGACGGCATGTTGTCGTCCAGTTCCGACTGGCCATGACTGTCTAGCAGAACATCTCCATCGCATTAAAATACTTTCGAACACTGGCTGCCCCCTATGTGGTTCAACAGACCCAATGAACAGAGACCACCTCCAACGATGTGCGGTACTTGACGGCGACAGCACTTTACTGGCGTGCGAGAGAACTCTTAAGGCAATGACTTCGGTCATCTTTGCATTTTTTGGACGTTTATTCTTTTGTATTTTTTTGTTATTTTTGTTATTATTACTATTTTTATTTTTCTTGTACTTGCCTTGCCATTGTAAATAATAATAAAAAAAAAAAAATGTTCACTAACGGTGCGCGTTGCCACGAGTCAGGCAAAACCAGCATTAAAATGTCTAAGCAATGAACTCAAATTTAATATTCTGTTTTACGTGGTCTAATCAATAACAGATAATAGATAAATATATCTTTTAAGACTTTTAATCCAGTCTTTTTTTAAAAGTTGCTTAAATTTTATTAATATATATTGATCAATTTTTGAATTTCATTTAATAGTTCATAAAATTTTCTGCAATTTAAAAATAAATTATATAAACAAGTTACCATAAAAGAAAAAATAATAATTAGATTCTAAATATAATCAAGATGGCCAAATTGCAAAATAGGGGTCGTTGGAATTTGTTGATTTTATTTTTTTGACGCCAACTGAGTGTAAAGTCGCCATCTTGTATTGTTTGCAATTCACTTCATTTGTAATCATTAATGAATTAATTGATTTTTAACCGTTATTTGGCAAATAAAATTTTTGATGCCAAGTCCAAATGTCCCTCCTGTTCTGCGATTTTACCACCAAAACTTTTTAATTTCAGCAATAAATTATTGATATTAATTACAAAAGAACATTTATTTTGACATTTCTATACATTTTATTTTTTACAATGACATTATAGTTCAGAAATTAAAGTAATGTTATATAATTGATGCTATATTTTAATAACGCTATGCATTAATTTCTATAATTTTTATGGAGAGAATAAAATTTAATTTTCATAGAAAAATATTTATTATCACCATTTCCTAAAAACATATTTTGCTATTTAAAACATTAATAATAATTACTAGTATTCAGTTTCTTGTTTCATCCTAATATGTTTTCTTACAATCTTGTTTCAGAACGGAATGTAACAAGAAGAGAAAATTGCAACCCATTAGCAAAAGCGTACTTTTCTCTTTACATGGTTTTTTTTTTAGTTAATTGGGGTGGCGTTTTCTTCTTTTATTTTTCGTAAAAGTTTTTCTTGTATTCTGAATTACTTTAAAAGAATAATTCATTAAAAAGAATTTACAGTACATAGCCTTCGAGTTTAACCATATAATGAAATATTATTTTAAATTTAGTATTTTTATAAATAAAATAGTTAAGTAACAAAAGAAAAATATATTTTAGTATAATTCCTTAAAAAAATATTTAATTTTTCCTGTTTTTTTTCTTTCTATTTTTAATTAAATAAAAATATTTAGTTTAATTGTTTATATATTAAATAGAAAACAATTAATTTTATAATTTTATTTCAAGATTCAAGGTTATTCTACTTAATACAGTATAATTTATTAGATATAATATTTTCCCAAAATAAAAAAAAAAAAATCAAAACAATAATAACAAAATAAAAAAAATTGAAAAAGAATGTATTTAATAATGTATCACAAAAAGATTTCCCATACAATTTAGTCTCATATTACATTTGTCTGCTTTTTACATTATTTTCAATCGTAGTTAAGAAATATTTTTCTTCTTTTTATTTTCAGTAAGAAATTTTTCTCGTAATCTAAATTACTTTAAAAAAATAATCCACTAAAAAGAATTTACAATACAGAAATTATAAAATATAATTATATTCATTAAAATCATTATATATTAATCGTCATATTAATTAAAAATCGATTGTTTAGAATGTTGCATCCTTTTTATTTAATGTTTATTTATTAATTAAAACATCTCCACGAATAGATCAGACAAGTGCACATCGTTTCAAAAATCACAAATTATTAATTTGCACTTAGATTATACTATTAAAAATTAATTTAACAATTTTTAAATGTTTTTAAAATAAATAATCGAATATCCGCTGCCGTATGTTTAGGATTATTGTCCAAATAGAACTATTAGTATTTCTACACAAAATAGAAAATTTGGCTGATGATTTCAAATTTTCTCTTCAGATATCAACATACATGTACTGTACATACGTAACATACAATATTATACAGTGTTTATGTACTGTATTAGTAAGGTGCCATGAATAAATTCAAACTTACCCATTCCAGTGATTGACGCGGATCTCCACATCATAATTCCTTCGCCATATTTAATGAACGGAAGCAAGTTCTCTTTTTAAATTCTTCTTTCGATTTTCACCAAATCAATACTCTCCAAAATTTAATAATATAAAAATTTTCTATTAAATTTATTATTTAATTTTCTAATATAAAAATTTTCTATTAGATTCCTGATAGATGAAATCTGATGTTTCCAATCCTTTTCACTATTGAAGAACTTCTTTATTGTCGCTCGTCCATTATACTTGGCAATTGAATTATTCCTTGAACTGCGTTTGAACTTACACATAATCCATAACTTTCTTGCGATTCTGGTCATGTTTTCAATCTTCGTTTGAATTTATTTTCGAACATGTTTCGCTTCATTCTATGAAACAATTTTGTTGAAATTTACGAACTGGATTTATTTTTTATTTAACGATGTTTTTTTTTTATAACGTTGTATAAAAGAAAAAGCAATTGGATTACTAAAACTAACAATTTCAGGAATATTTTTAATGATAAAATCGTTTTCGAATAAATTATTTATAAATTTCTAATAAACTATGCTTGCTGGAACATGCCACGGAGATATTTTAATTGTATACTAAATAAACGCTAGAGGAAAACAGATGAATATTCTACGCAGACGATTTTTGTTAATATGTCAAGCTGTGTGTTAAAAAAATATTTCTTAATTACGATCTAAAATTAATGTGAAACAAACAAATATTATTAGTCTAAATCATATGCGAAAACTTTTATGGGATTTATTTAATATTTTTTGTTTTTTAAATGCGTAAAAAATATTAGAATTTATAAGCCATACTGAAATTGTTTTCCTGTTATTATCTTTTTAAAAATTATTTCAACATCTTTCCTTGGAATTTTTACGAGAATCACACATTTTCGAAAACTTTTATAACGCACTGTATATAAAATAAATAATTATTAAAATTTATGAATAAAAGCCTGATAGGGATTTGCTAATGCATGACAGTTCTTATCGTAATGGAACAAGTTGAAGAAATAACAGGGGAAAAAAATCGTTTCAGAAATCAATAAACAATAGAGAAAATTAGCATATCACGAAAATAGTCAGTCAGTTGACAGAATTGAATGATTTGACTTAATCGCGTGTCAAAATTAATTGAGACGTTGCGGTGAATTATTATATGTATTTATCGATATACTATATTAGTAATTCATCTGTAATATTTTTGCTGCTTGTTTAGATAAAACTTTTTAATTTAATAATTAGTTTCAAACAAACATTTTTTTTTTTTTTTTTGAAAAGGAGCTGTAATTTTACTTGCTAAAAATTCCATACAAAAGAAATTAAACTGCTACGAATTATTTTGTCACAAATGATTCAAGATCAATTCTATTTAACAAAATTTCAATCATTGGGGATTGGAAGAGTATCAGTTTTAAAACTTCCAGTATCCTGCAGTGAATTAGCAATTTTAACAGATTCATAGGCAAAACTAATATCAACTATTGAAACAGAGACTATGACTTCAAAATCAAAAACATGTACTGCAAAGGCTTTCTCGGTTAGATATGAAAGAGATTATTCTCAACTTATTGTTTGGCTTATGTCATCGCCAGACGAGAAAAAAGAATTTTGATGTATCAAATTCAGGTGGAATGAGTAGATATAATATGGGGGGGGGTGAGAGGTGGAGAAAATATTTATAGAAGAGAATGCTTTGTTCAATTTCACAGGTTTTTATTTTTTAACTTGGAATGCCACCTAAGAAAAGAAACCTATTCAATCAGATCAGAACTGGCTCAAAATGAAAAGCAGCATGTAGATAAAAACGTAGAGATATTAGAAAATTGGATATAAGTCGAGATATAATAGTTTAAGAATGGCTAGAGCTGAAGAAAGTGATGATGCTGTCTTGAATCTAAATAAGAGTTAATAAGTTTTATTTTCTGAAGCCAAGCAATGTCGGGTTATATATATATATATATACCCATTTGAAAATGACAAATATTTCAAATTGAGAGAATATATTTTTAATCAATAAGGAATTATTTTTAATCAATAATGTAAAAGCATGGTAAACTATGTCACATAGTGGGAATTAATACATTTGATATTTCTTGTCAAGATAAAATTATAATTTTTAAAATTTATATTTAAGTGATTATTTCTTGCATTATCTTTTAAATTAAAATTTCTCATTTTTCACTTGTTCTCTATGTCATAATATGCCATTCACATACGATTTTGTTTTTTAGGTGATTTATTGAAGCTCAATTAGTTATACTAAACTATAATAAAAAGGTATCTGAAATCGAAATTAAATATGTTATTTATTTTATTAATAATTTTACATTGCACTAATTTGGTTCAAATAATAAAAGATAAAAATTATTTATATTAAAAAGATAAAAATTATTGAAAGTATTGCACAAAAAAAAAAAAGGTACTTGCGTATTAACGCCACCGCAGCAGAAGTTGCGCCAATAAAGAGCTGCCAATGCGCCAAAAATAGAGACTATTTTGAATCTATGTTAAACTCTATATCGGCCCATTTTCCGCCGAAACCGATTGACTACTTTGTTTTTAATAAAGTGTTTTGAATTTTGAAACTGTTTTGATTTTAAATAAAAGTGTTTTATATATTTTATGATTTGTCACAAAATTTTAAGTGTAGATTGGTGCCACTTAAAACCGCCAAATCTGTAGCTGCGGTGGCGTTAATACGTAAGTACCAATAAAAATTAAAAAAAAAAAAAATTACATAAACAAGTTATAAATTAAAATTCAATCTTCTTTTCTTTTTTCGCTTGCTCATTAATGATACCTTATATGTCAACTTCAATATTACGATGAATATTTAATAAAACTAAACCTGGAGAAACGACAGCTGAATCATCAAATTCAGATGCAATAAAATTGATATTGATAAGAAAAACACTGGGGAAAAAAAAAATAATAATTGGGCCCAAGTATGAACATATGTACACATTTCACTTTAGATATCTTGGAAAGAGGGGGCAGGTGAAGCTTGCCACTCCATGCAAAACCTGGGCATAACAAAAATTATAATTTGGCTTTAGGATTAATTTAACTAACATATTATTCAATTTAATGATTTAACTTAACCTTTTATGATAAGGTATATTCCATACTACATTTCATGATGGAGATGTTAACGAAATGGATTAAATTTGAAAATTTATTTTATACATTATGCAATGTATTGTGAATATCATTAGTAAAATAATACTGACAACTTTTGATAAATTTGGGGGCCTGAATGGCCGAGTGGCTAGCGCTCGGTAACACAGGTATCGGGTTCGAGTCCCGGCGCCATGGGTGTTTGTAGTGGTTCGGAATCGACTTTTAAACCGTAGGTCCCGGTCCTATAGGATCGTAGAGCGTTGCGGGGGCATTGTTACTCCGCGTCCGTGGCTTATCTTCAAGTTACACGCGTCCCTTGGGTAATGCAAAGTGAGTAACGTCTGTGCAGCGCTTGCCTTAAGGCATCCAAGACCAAGCAGTCTGCCAGCTGCATTAGAAAAAAAAACAACTTTTGTATAATTTTTGTATTACTTAATGTATTTTTGAAAAGTATGAATAGCAAGCATTAACTGAAATCTTCTTTAATGCCATTTTATACCTAAAACTTTTATTACATGATAGATATGTTAAGATTTAAACATTAAAATATTTTTTTTTATACACAATCAATGATCCACCTTATGGAATTTTGAATTTTCATTAGTGAAACATAAATGGGTAGGAAAAAACCCCTTAGATTTCGCATAGGTCCCTTAAAAATTGCATAAAATTCCTTTTGATATCTCAATTTCAGTAATTATAAATTCTCATAAAAATATTGGTTTATGTGTTTATAAAACAATGGTAGCAGTAGTCTAGCTATGTTCCAGGAGCCCTGAGATATTACACAATTGTACCCATGTTGGTGATATTGTATACAGCACAAATCAATTAATAGAATTAATCATAAATATAAATAATAATTTCTAGTCATTAATATTTAAAATAAAGTATAATTATTTTGAAACTGTTGATATTTGATTGGTAAAGGAATATTAAAATTTTTTTTTTTATATGCGACCTAAATCAGTTATGATTTCTTTTTTATGAGAATGAGTTCTTTGAAAAATATTTTTGATACTGAAAAAATGTTCCATGAAATAACATTTGAAACTTGCTTGATTGAAATCTAATGAAAATTTAAGAAAATATTCATACTAAACTGTTTTTAGTTAGATATCAAAAACTACTGTTTATATGCATTAAAATTCTACAAAACAGAGTATAATTTATTCTTATTTTACTATGCACATTCACAATGAAAAAGCTTTTAATAAAAATATATTTTGTGTAAGTAGCAATAATAAAAGGAACACTGAATAGAATAAACAATATTTTTATTTATCTTTCAACCCATTAGTGCAATATCAACAAGCTGAAAAGTAAACATCATAGTTTTCATATAGCAGCATTCGGCAACAAATTTTCTAATATGGAATGTGCTAAATGATTTTCAGCTCTGATAATAATGGAAGGAAGGAAAAACTATGCCTTTTTTTCTTCTTCTCTTTCTTCAAAAATAAGCCAACATAAAATAGTTCACTATTAAATAAACTAATAAAAAACAATAAAGTAAACAAAAGTGACAACATTACATCAACTATATCTATGGCTGTACATACCAGACTGTATTGAGAGTGACCATGTGTTGTGAACCGTAACATTTCTAACAGCAACAACTCTGTATTGCTTGAGACATATTTTACACATATAAATACACTTTAATTTACGTTGAGTCCATAGGGTGAATGGCACTAGGTTTAGAAACCATACATATGAGACAATAAAGGTTAAAAAGTACAGTTTCCCAAAAGTCTACATTTTGAATTTTTTTCAATAGAATAAACAGAAAGGATAGAAAAAAAATATTTTCAATTTTTATTTAATCGCACAAATTGTTCTTCACACATGTGTAGACTAGTTATATATATAATCCCTGGTTCACAAAATTAAATATTTACTAAAAATATTTTACACAAATCAAATTATTAGAAAGCAGTTTCTTCAATATTTATATATTAAATAAAAAAGAATCTGAATACACTAATATATTTATCTGCATTTTTTTTAACATCCATTTCATACTGATAAATGATTTCAAAAAATTAAAACAACATAAGTGCAAACCATTTATCTATATATAACTGCATAACTAAACATACATTTAATAATATTGCTTTACACAAAAATCCTTTTTTTAAAGAACTAATAGCTGTAATTTTATCATCAATTGTTAAAATATTAGAAATTATTTAGAATTGGTTTATATATGTATGACAGTTAAAAATTATTCAAGAATGTATAAGTAGAAATTATATTAATTTAATAATAACGTGGAGATTGTATGAATTAAAATTAATATATTGAACACTAGAATTGAAACATTTCAATGTTTTCAATTTTCTATACTGAATATTGCCTAGTACTATAAAAAGTACATATAGATATTTTTAAGCAATTATATCCCATGTATATATATGTTTCCACTCAAAGTATATAGATATATATATTTATATATATATATATGCTTTGAAAAATAATTTAGGATTTAGGATTAATTCAAGATGTGGTCTGCTAATTTGCCAATTAGATTTGCAGGAAAATTCAACGATTTATATTATGATTGAAATCATATATTACATCCAATACAAGCAATTTACATATTTTGATTGCTTTAATAAAAATACTTCTGTTATTAGTAAGACTACACACATTAAAAATTGCTCAAACTCAGGTACACAATACAGAGTAGTACAACCAACATATATTACTGTTGTATATATATATATGTATGTATATATAAGTACTTATGATCATATAATTCATGTAAATTCTTATTTCTTATAATTAACAACATCAGATGAATAAATCAACAAGCTTTCTCAATGCATAACAATGTAAATAAGCAGCAGTCGAAAATATAGATGTCACCCAATTTTTTAAAACATTTATTCAATTTTTCAAACGTTTAAATAAATGTCAATAAAATAAGTTCATCTAAAATTGATAGTATTATCCCTGTGTCTTGAAACATTTACAATTTTGTTGATGGACAGAACTAATTGAATGCATATTAGTCAACACCAAAATAAATTATGTCAGTACTCTAGCCAATAAATAGGTTAAGTACTTTTGAAAATTTAAAGTACACAGAAAGAAATATTATGTAACAGTAGCACCACGCTCTGTTTATAAAGTATTATTGATGTCTGGGTATCTGATTTTCACCCAAGTATTTTAGCATAGAGCATTAAAGTACTGGTAACAGATTCACCGATTTTAGACTAGTATTTTTCTGAAAAGAGAGAACGAAAATCAGTATTCAAATTTTTAAGCTACTAAAAAATTTCAATTTATCATACATTAATATGTTTTATCATTTAAAGGAACTCAAATATATAATGCCAAGTAATGGTTAGATCAGTTTTTATAAATCCACAGGCTTTACTACAATGTCTTGAAAAGATTAATGCTAGCTTTAATTTCAAATGTAACAGGCAATATTATTTCACATATTCTAAAATGAACATTTTATGATATGCATCAAAAATTTTAGAAACCTCATCAATATTGAAATTATCAAATTTAACTTTTATTGCAGTCACATTTTCTATTACATAAATTGTCAATAATAATAAGAAAAAAAAAATTTTTTTTTTTTAATTAACTCAAACCTACTTATTAACCCATACTATTTTACTTTAATATCATATCCATATATTATTTTAATTAGGCATTGTTTTTATTTAATTTGTTTATCTAGAAGCTACTTTGTTTAAACACACATTTCTGTGGAAACCACAAATTCTATACATGCTCACAACTGATAAAACTTACACCATATTTTTTAATGTCTTTATGCAATACATTAACTTACCTATATGACTATGCAATACACAAATTTATAACCATTGATTCAAGTATTTAATTCAAACAATATGCTATACGGTAGAACCTCTTTAAGTCGAAAACCTCCAGAACTCGAATTTTTTTTTTTGTTCCCTTCCCTTCAAGCCCCAAAACTTCCATTACTCGAAATTTCAACCCTCTTTAAGTCAAAAATAATTAGTCAATCCCCACAAGCCATTTTGGTATATATTTTCCTTCCGTAACTCGAAAAAAAAAAAAAAAAATTGGACCTCTGTATCTCGAACCTTAGCAATGTTTGATTTTACAATCTTTTTTACAACCTTTACAACTCGAACATTTGAAACTAATTACCTCTATAGGTCGAAGAAAAATAAATTACTGACTTTAAGGATTTGCCAACAATGCAAGTCATTGTTTCTTAGAAAACAACGTATGAGCATATAGTACATAGAGTAACCAATTCTATGAAATAACAACTCGGAAGAAAAAGAACTTTCTGCTCTTTATAGCTTAGATAATGCTATAGATACAGAACGATCGAATTGTCTGAATAAAAAATAAAATATAATAATAAAAAATAATAAATGACTTTTTTAATACATAATATTTTTAATTTTAAGGTTGTTTCGAATTATTTTTATTTTTTTTTGTAGTACATAATATAATTTGTAAGTTGCAAATAAACATGTTTATTACCTCTGTAACTTAAATTTTTATTTATTTTACCTCTCTAACTCAAAATAAGTTAGAAAGAATCTAAGCCTCTACAAGTCGAATATTTCCTTACAAAATCCGCGTAGTCGAAAACTCTATAATTCGACTATTTGGCGTCTCCCTTGAAGTTCGACTTACAGAGGTTCTACTGTATTTATTTTTCTTAACCAAATTAATAAACGGTACCTCTTAATTATAACAACATTAGACTGCTTAACAATTTTTTTAGTTAAAGCTATGAAATTTAGTTAAATAGAATAATATACCAAAGCCAATTTGTTACACCAATAATAACTACGTAGACTACATATGATGTATATATAAAATGCAAAACTGTTTAGAAAGAGAAAACTTACTTTTTCACAATACACCAAAAGGATCATTCGAAGGATGTTGGCCAGCCACAGATCCAGCTGTGGGTGTCCCTTGTATCACAGTATGCTGAGGTGATGGTGTCCCATACATCATTTGTGCTGGCATCTGAGGATGCACCATGGGTTGCTGGCCTGCATACACAGGTACACCTGTAGGCCATACAGCAGGCATCTACAAATATAAAAGAGCATTAAATGAAATCAAAAGACTTTTCAATTAAATTTATTTTTATAAAACCTTATAGAAAAAAAAAGATTCTCGCATTTGGTAAGTTACAATCATACTATTTTTATATTCATATATCAAATATGACTATAAGTAATATTAACAAAATACATAATTTGATAATGATAAAGTTAAAAACTTAAACTCAGGGGTGAAAAATAAAAAAAATTATTTTCGTAGCAGGGCAAATTGCAGTTTTGAACAGCTTTCTCTCTCTTAGTGGGTTTTGTAACAGCATATTTTTATACTAAAAGCTTATCTTCAGATTTTAAGGAAGGCATATATTAATTAATCTTATATTATTTAACAATTGCATGAAATAAAGTCGCATGATTTGTACCCGAAATTAAAATAAATTCAATTTCATATGGTATCGAAAATTCAAGAAACTAATTTGTTGATATACACATTAATTTCAAGAAGGTTAGAATGCTAAATTTTTTTTTTCCCATGTATAGATAATATCTAAAAATATTTATTAATAAATACATAATCACATACATTTTAATAATGTACGTATTAAAACATTTTGTATTTTTTGAAAGACTAACAATTTTTCTTTACCCTTCTTGTAGCTTCGAGAATTTAGAATTTTTTATATATTATTTAGCAAATCTAATTCTAATAAATATTAGCAAATCTAATTTTTAAGAATTTTATTATTTCTAGCTATAACGTAATTTTCCATAGAAAAGCATGTGCTTACGAAATTCAGTCCAAGTATTAAATGAGAAATAAAGTATTAATAAAATTCAAAAAAATTATTTAAATTTAATACATTCATATGAAATATTTATTGTAGAAACATTTAGCAGTATATGTTCACCAACAAATTATTTATTCTATGTATTCCTATAAACAATAGATAGCGCCACAATATAGAATGAATCTCAATACGAATTCGCCTAAAAGATTTATTCAAACAGTTCGAATCATTAAAATGATTCGAATCGCCTATCACTAATATGAAGACAGCAAAAATGAATGATGAATGTTATTGTTGATTTAACCAATAAATTCTCCGTTTAGTGATGATCTAAATGCCATCTAGATGAGAGTACACAAGGGGCGAGTGGATTTCTCAGCCACGAAATAGCAATCCACGTTATCTCTGGCTGTGACTGACAAACAGTCATAAATGATTTGCACAAAAAAAAAAACAGACTCTTGCCAGAGCAAAGTCGAAATACATAATTTTCGATCAAACCAGTTTTTAATAGGTTTGCATTCGTTCCTCATGCGTTTTCATCTGGACATAAAGCAAAATAGCAAAGGCTGAGGATCAGTTCTTTTGCTTTCATATTTGACCTGTTGTGTTAATGTTAATCACTTTTATTCCTTTCACATCAATTGGTTTAATTACTATCATATCAAACATTATGGAATTTCATCCATATTTCCCACTGTGACAATAAGTATTATTTTTACCTTCATAGGCCAATGACATATTTCGGAAAACTCATCAATTTGTTGTCCAAAACTTTTGCATATGCATTTTAAGGCTTTGGTTTTTTTTCTCGCAAAACTAAATTAATCTGTGCCATAAGTTGGCACAACTCACAATTTTCATTTGCATTCTTTTTGCTCACTTTAAGGCAAATAAGCATACAATGTTTCTTGCCACAATTAATTCAATTTTGGTGATTTTCTAGGACCCCATTCGCAATACTTTCATTTAGAATAGCTCATTGTATTGCTCCTTTATAAGCAAAGCACATTTATTCCTTGCCATATTGATGTTTTTTTTTTCCACTCATGCATGGAGCTTTCACAATCATCAAACATCGTCACTACAGTAAGATATCCATTTTCTTCTGCAAATTGAATCACTTTGATTTTGAAACCAGCACTGTGTTTCCTTCGTTTCACATGACACATATTTACTACCCAATGGGATACTATGAACTTTATTGAATGTGCTACAACGAGCATAAAAAGTCTCAGACAAGTTCCGATTTGTTCCAAGATAAAATGTCCACCCTCGTATGTCAACAGAAAGGGAAGGAAACGAAAAGTCTTGTACCATAGCACAAATTTTGTCTCCTTGTGCTTTATGTATCTATCTTGTGCTCTATGTTTGTAGTTCGAGAAGCATACATTGAGAGCATTGTACATGTACATTTCAAGTTTCTTTGTAAGAAAAGAAGTACGGATTATATGGTGAATACACCTAAATTAAAAAATGCAGTTTGAAAGTATAGGTGCACATTATACGCCAAAATATAAAGTATTTGAAAAATATATTGAATTAAATAAGTGAGATAGAAAATAAATGAATAATTAAATATAAGTAACAGTTTTAATTTATTTTATTGACTTTTTTTTTATTAATGATACAAATCTGCAAAATTGCTTTTTAATTTATTAAGCTTACTTTATTATTTGAATATTAATGATATTTTTAAAAATTAAATGTTGAATTATAATTACTTTAACTGTTTAAATTATTTAATTGTTAAAATAAATTTAGAATAATTTTTATCAGTGAGCATTTGCATATATACACAACTATTTACTTGGATATCATCTGTTACTATTAAAAAATGAAAGTATAATATAATTATACATTATATTATGAATATATATAAAAAGCATATCAATTCTATTCACTTGTTTTATCTAACAATAAAGTAAAATATCAATAACAAATTTACAATAGTTTTATATGGAAGTATGTGAAAGCAAACTGTGAAGTGAATAAAAGAAAATAAGAAATCACCCTATAAGGCTGTTGTGCCACCATAGTAGCAGGTATAATAGCAGGTTGGTATCCATATCCAGGTACGTTGACCATTCCTACCATACCTTGAGGAGCTGGTGCTACACCCTATGAAATATATTAATAATTGATTAGGTAAACAAAAAACATCAATTTTTGGGGCAATAATTGATAATAAAAATTTAATATATAAAGTCTTTTCATAATTCATCAACACCTTAAACACATTAAAATAAAAATTTACACATCTTTTATTTTTTTGATTTTGATTTGTTATTTTAACATTACTGTCAAGAATTATACAATCACACTAGATATTATTATTATTTAATTAATAATAATAAAGTGGTTTTTACTAATAAGTGATTTTTCTATCTTTAATTTAGAAATTTTGACCATAAATTTTACTTAAGTTTATCAAGATAATTATTCTAAATGAGCATGCTTTTATGAGTAACAGGAGGAAATTTTTAATTGGGGTCCATAAGTAGGATTATTAATCAACAGAGAAGAAAAGGAATGAAGATATTAAGCATTAAGGAAGGTATAACTGAAAGTAGACGATGATGATAAGAGAACTATTTTTGGCAGGAAAAAATAAAATAAACTCATGAAAGACCATATTCTGCCTGCATTGTGAGCCTGAAGCTTCAGAAATTGATGTTCATGTCATTATTAGTGACATGAATGACACTCAGTGAAGCTAGCAGAAGGGTCAAGAAAC
The DNA here is from genome assembly GCA_021605095.1 of Caerostris extrusa. Taxonomy (NCBI): domain Eukaryota; kingdom Metazoa; phylum Arthropoda; class Arachnida; order Araneae; family Araneidae; genus Caerostris; species Caerostris extrusa. The sequence goes on along the minus strand of BPLR01020181.1, from coordinate 62,939 downwards.
TAATGGGAAAGAATAATAAATTTTGATACTCCTGCCATGATGAAGAATACTTAGATTTTGACAATAAATAATCTTCATTAGATTCAGTTTACATTTGACAAGAGAAAAGTTCTGTTAGGAAATTTATTTCAGTATCCGGAGCGGAAAGAAGTATGCACAATGCTCAGGACGGATATTGTGTAACAAAAGTTAAACAACCTTTTCAAAAGATATTATGGGAGTATTTTTCTTATGATATTAGATCTTCAGTATTAATCACTAAAATAAATCTGACCAATATATTGATATTTTCAGAAATTGGATGATTTCTAAATTTAAGATTGGTTGATTGGGGTTTTATGGCACAAGGGCCAGATTTGGCCATGCTGCTCCAAACTACCTAAATTTAAGAATAATCTTTACTATTATGGGATTTTCCACCACAATCATGCCTCTAAAATAGTAGAAAATTTACAAAAGGTAATAATTACTAAACTTATTGCAATAATTGTCCAGATAATTTGCATCATGTCAACTTTATATATAATTTAAGGGCAATTTGCTAAAACATGAATTACACAAAGCAATAATAAATTAAATAGTTATAGCAAGATTTCATGACAAAAATCTTGTTAATCATATGACGAACAGAAATTAAATAGCATACACAAAAAGAATACTACTGATTCTGAAATTATCATTAGATTTGATATTTTGAAAAAAAAAAAAAAGATGATTTCTAATTTTAAGAATTATACTTCTTATCATGGGATTTTTCACCACAATCATACCACCAAAATAATAGAAAAAATTATGCAAGGTAAAATTCACATTTGAATGTCCAGGCAACTTGTGTGATTTATTAAGCTACATCATTAATGTTCTTATTAATTTACATAGGAATGTATATATGATTGCTTTTTAATATGTACTGAAGAATAACCATTGACTTTGTTATGATTAAACCATCTATTAAGTAGGTAATATTTATAATAAGACACAATAGATAGGTAAATAATAAAACATGCTGATGAGTTATTTTACTCAATACAAATATGATACATTATTTAACAATCAAAAGTGTTTTCTAATCGCTACATTCATCGTAAATTAAAATTTAATAAGATAATTCCACATTAAAATTTCAGTATATAAAAAGAAGTTTAGATGTTTAAATAAAATCTTTGAAAGTATAAAAAAAAAAGGCAGTAACATAATATAAGCTAATAAATAAGTTACAATTGCTTATATATTTTAAGATTGAAAGAAAAAAAAAATCCAATTTTAATAAATTTATTTTTCTTACTTAATTTTACATTTAACTATTAATGATAACTTATATTTAAATAACTAACTGTAGTATTTAAATAACTATGTAAAATTAAAACTTCTTAATATTTAAATAAATTTTTACATTACTGCCCATTTTAAGATAAATAGAAATGTAGCTAAGAAAAATACTGGAATACAATTCTAGGTTGCTTAATTTCTTAATTCTTGAATTAGGTCAACTATAACAAGATAGGAATGATAAAATACTCATCTTCAGTCAAGGATTAGCTGCATTTAATTGCAATAAAAATTAAATGTTTATTAAATTTGTACAGTTAATTATTGTTTTAAGAGAGCAGAAATATAATTTATAAATATCCAAAATTAGAAAACCCCTAACTTATGCCAGACTGCATAAACAAAAAACATTGAAACAGAAATAGAACGAATTTGAACATTGAACAATAGAATGCCTAAACACCAATATATTTTCAAAAGTCATTTACCATAGGAGGTCCAGCATTAGGAGCTACAGCAAAAATTTGGCCCAGGTGGACCAGCTGGACTCCAATTAGCTCCACCTGTCCGAGAAGAAGTCTTAGGGGATCCCCACTGATGACCACCAGGTCTAAAGATAAATATTAGATTGAATATAAAAGTTGTTAAAAATAAACATATGAATCTAGTTAGAATTAAATAATGCATAAAAACTTTTATTTATCTATAATTTTTTATAAAAATGAAAGATTGAGACAACTTAAAAAACAATCATTATATAATAAGGTTTTTATATTTTAGCCTTTAAAAATACAGTAAACTTACTCATACTTTTAAATGAAAAAAAAAAAGGTCCTTTTATATCATAATATAGAACATAAATATTACATTCTTAATTAAAAAAAATATACATATGAATTCTATATTGTCCACAGAATGATGCTGAATAAAATGTATGCTACAACATATCCCATTTAACACAAATTACAACTACATTATATACCATAATACAAGAATAAAATATCACAAAGTAATGTAGAAAAATAATGTTAAAATGTAGAAAATGATTACTACAAAAAAATTCACCAAGAAAAACTTTTTGTAAATGTGATTATATTTTAAAATGTTCGGAAAAGAAAGTGAAACTGATGTTGTGTGTGTTACAATATGGGGAACAAATAACTAATTCTATGCATATAAATATGATTCCATCCCCTTTTTTTTTTTGTATAGATAAACTATGTTTGTTTGTTTATGCAATGAAATACAAAATTTATTGAAAAGTATGCTCCATCTGAAGCCACAAATTTTGCCCATCTTTCAGATAATTTCAGAGGATTCCCTCAAAATAGAAGTTTGGCTCTTTGGAGGAGATCCAATTTTTAACCACATTTTCAATACTTTCATAAGAAGTGAATTTTGTTTCAGAAAAGGCTTATTGCATCGATCTAAACAAATAGTAGTCTGAATGGTGCAATGCCTGATGAATACAGTGGGTGGGGTAACATTTCTCAGTTCTGCACTCCTAAGTAGGTTTTAACTGGTTGAGCAACATGCGGTCTGCCGTGGTCATGGTAAAAAATTAATTTAATGCATCTATTCTTTTATTCTGGTCGTTAATGCGATATAGCTCGCTTCAGTTGTCGTTGACAGACAACGGCAATAATAGTTTCAGATGGCTTCAGCAAATCATAAAAGATCGTATCTTTCTGACCCTTTCAAATATAGTGAATATTTCATTTTGACAATGATACACATGCTTCTTTACATTTAAGATTCTTGTAATATAACCATTTTCATAACCAGTAACAATATCCAATGCATAAAAAAACTTTTTTTGTCTTTCAAGCAATTTCTAGAATTATTTTTGAGATATTTAGTCTCTTTCTTTTAATTTATGTGGTAGTCAATTTACTTGTTTTATAATCATTGCCATTTTCTATAAATATTGTGAAACACATTGTTAAGTAACATTTAATGCAGCAGCTAATTCTGATTGTGTTTGGGAAAGATCATCTAGTAATGCTTCCAATTCACATCTTCACATGCTCAGTTTTCCGTGTCAAAATCGTTATTTTTAAAAACGCCAAAGCCATTTTTACCAGTTGATTTTGATGGATCATAATCACTTTACATTTCTGCAAGCAAACAATATGTTTCCTTGACACTATTTCTGCAATAAACCTTACAGCATAAAACGTTTGTTTGGAATAAACTTCAACATTATTTATTGAATACAGGTAATACTTGTTTACACTTGTAATAAATGCCATTTACTAAACATGAAAGCTTACTGTCACATCTTTCAAATATATGTGTTGCAACATTTAACAAATACAAGTAGCAGGAATAATATTTGAGAAATAAAGGGAAGAATCATATTTGTTAACCTAATAATTTTCCTATTTTTCTAATACTTTTTAACAAAACCAAAAATAAAATACAAAATGTTTTTAATTTGCATTTCAATAAAGAAATAAGGTAAATTTCTTTTAAAATTATGTTATCTATACCAATGGCATTAGATTTATGCCTAAATAAGCACAATATTAACAGGTGAAGACAAATTGGGCTTTAAACCTCGCTTTAATTACTAGATGATGTGATAGACATTAATGTCGTTCAGATAAAGAAGTTAGTATGACTGAAAATGATACGGACTATAGCATTGTATGTATCATTAAATATTCAGTTTATTTAATTATTTTTGAGATTCTGTGTAGTACGTGATTCAAGAAAACTAATAACCTTAAAAATATGACATTAAATGATTATAACAATTAGAATATGTTAAGAATATATAAATGTAGAAGAAACACATAAGAAGTTTATTAAATACAAGTAACCATAAATTTAATATATCAATTCTTATTTAAAAATCTTACATATTTCATTATTAAATACGAGTTGTATTTACTTGACTGGTTTCTTTGGTCCATTTATATCTAAATTTTGGACTAGAGTCTGTAAGCTAGAATCCAAATCGGATGATATGAGTTTGGCAGATGTTGGCGATGACTTAGATTCACTCTCTTCAGGAACCGGAGTTGACGTTGGACTAACTGTAGATTTAGGTTGTAACACTTCTCCAAAGGGATCAAAAGCTGCACATTAATAAATAAATACATATCATGTCAATTAATAATGAATCAGATTACATTATTTTTTTATAAATTTTCAAGAAATAAAGTAAATTGTGTTAGCATAACACTGTGACATTAAAATTAATAAGAGTAAAGAAATGAGCATGCATGCAGAAAAAAATTTTGATAAAAACCTATTTTCAAATTATTTTTCTTGACAGAGTAAGGATATTAAATACTTATAAATGTAATAAATAACAAGAGAAACTAATTAAAATTAAATATAAAATTTTTCTATTCAACCCTCAATCATGACCTATAAACAACATTCACAGTAAACATAACTTTTTTTTTTTGGTGGTGAGCAGATTCGATTTCCTTGGTGGCCCACAATGCAGGCACTGCTTTGAAACAAGTAGAGATAGTAGTGCTTATATGAAAAGTGTCTTCCATCCACGCACATTTTTCTGTATTTTCCCTAATCAAACATATTAACGTTGAGACGTAAGATTTTCTTCTTGACATTTAGATCTTCTTGACTACTCTTCAGATTTTCTTAGATGACATTTATTTCCTTATCAGTAGTTTAATACTAAGTTGTTCACAGGTAAGTCGATTTATCAGTTCAATGCAAATAACACTTGTTCCCGTATTGGAATCAAACATAATTTTCACATAAAAATATTTGAAAACAAATATAAAAGCATTGAGTCAATAAAATTTAAATAATGCAAGCATAAAACTTACGAACTCCATGTTCAGCTTGGGCAACAACAGGAAAAGCTGCACTGAATTCAGGTTGCATACCTGGTTGTCGAGTACCTACAACCAAACTATAAGTTAAGAATCGATTGAAATGTTAATACTTGATTACAAGAAAAAATTAATACATTAAATAAAAAAAAGAACAATTCTTAATGCAGCATCTTATAAACAATTAATAAAAATAAAATTAGTTCAAATAAATATTTAGAATGGTACCAATTTATGAACAAAGTAAAAAAGAAAATGTACAACAAAGGCCAAAGTTTTCTATTTAATATTATCATTAGTAAAATTTTTATAAAACATTTTACTTGCAATTCTATCTTGGTTAATAATAATGTCATTTAAAATTTCTAAATATAAAATTTAAATTTCTAGAGATGAAATGGAAAGTATATTAATCTAGTATTGTGCAAATTATTATAAGGTAAAAACACGTATATTTACTTTCTTTATATCTTTATAAATGTTAAAAGTATAAATGCACTTTCCTGTCTTATAAATGTTATGCATATTTTTTGGTATTATTGGTAATTTAGATAAAGTCTATTATTTTACAAATATATTATTTACTATTACTTTACAGTTCTAGTCTATTACTTTACAAATCTCAACAACTATTCTTAATTTTTAAATTTGGATTTATTGCAAACATTCAAATCTTGACTGGAATTGTTCCTCACAATCAATAAACTCCATATGTTGTTTTTAAGACGATATTATACTGCACTGGCTATTTAAGACAAGACACTGGCTAACAAGACACACTCTTAAATTAACTCAATGCCTCGCACATGCTTAATACAGGAAATTAATGTATTGTATGCTTAGAGAATAAGTATAAACAAAAATAACATTAGTTGTCTCTATTTTAAGATGTTTCTACAACATTATTATTACCAAGTCTCAATCTTATTATATACTAAAACAAATCTTTTACTTAAATAAAAAAAAAGTTTCTTACCATCCATCCCCATATTCGTAAAAGGCACCTGAGGAAAAGCAACCTGCCCTCTGAGAAAATTGTCACCAGTGGAAGTGTTCAGTGACATTAAATCAGCAGTGTTATTGAAAACTGGCTTTGAAGCAGGCGGTTCAGCAGCAGTCTCTTTGGCTTTTGTTGGCGGGCTCAAAGATACCGAAGATGAAACAGATGGAGGAGGTATGGGACTGGGTACTTTTTTTGTTGATTCAGTAGGCTTGGTGGCTAATTCTTTCAATCTTTGTTCCTTTGAAGGAAAAAAAGGAATGAAAACAGAACATCTTTTACAAATGGTTGCAACTAATACAGATTATTTTATTTTTTTTAAAACACCAAATTGAAAAGAAGTATTAGTATTTATAATAATCCGATTAAAGCCTATAGGTGATTATTTTGTAGAACAAATAAAAAATTAATGTATAATTAAATTGTAGCTTTTAATTCGATTTATTACATATAATGTAGATTTTTCAAAATGTTAAAAATATAATAACTTTTAGATTAGAAATTAATTTTCTTTTTTATAACATGGTTTATAGTTATTAAAAATTAAGAAAAACCTGATACATTGAAATTTTAAGAAAGTAAACATTTAAAAGTATATTAACATTGTAAATTATATTTAAAATCTGCTTACTAAATATTCTCATTTTCATTAATTTATTAATGAAATAACATTTTACATAGATTTTCCATAAATGTAAAAATATTTTTGTTTGGTTTAATTCAAATACAATATAAATAAAAAAGATAAAATTTTCATCTTTATATTAATGTATAAGTAAATGAAACATAAATGGGATTATATTTCATAAAAGTCTACTCATGATCATTCCTAAATTGCAAGTAGGGAAATTGTTTTAACAGCAAAATTTGATTATAAAAATTAAAACATATTTTATCTTCTCAGTTATCAAAATCAATTTTCACCTAAAATTTTATAACACTCCCATTATTATTCATGAGTAGTAATTTATATCCATGCACATCAAACAATTGATATTAATTATGATTGATGTTCATTGTATGAACAATTTAAAATATTTTGTTTTTCATGCAACAAAAAAGTATAACATGTTAAAAGAAAAATTATTCATACTTTGAAATTTTTCTTTTAAAAAATTATTTTGGAAAACAAGGGGAGGGAGGAAATAGTGCTTAGTTTTGATTTTCTACTTAAAATATAAAATTAAAAATATAATATATTGGTTAAAATATTCAATTGTATTAAAATAGTATGAATTTATTTCTTATTTGAACAATTTATATTATTAGTATAAGGATTTTAGTTTGCAAAACCATACTAAAAATTAAATAACAAAATTCACAGTGATTACTATTTTAAAATATATGAAATACAAAATGTATAAAAATATATTTTGCTTTATACATATTAAGATTTCTTTTTAACTTATATGAATTTTCGAAAAGAATAATTAAAAATAAAATAATTAAAAAAAAAATGGAAATTAACTAAATTTGAACTTGTAAATTAATTTTTAAAAACTTTTACTCTATTACTAACAGAATTGGCTATTAAATGTAAATTATACAATTAAAAATATAAAAGATTATAAAATTGTGAAATAAAAGTGATTTTAAATGAATATAATTAATGTAATAAATATTATTTATCATCTAATTATTTAAATCTTAAAACAGACTTTCAATTAGAACATAACAATATCTAGTATAAGATGTTGGTTTTGATGATGTCAGGTATAAAGTAAAAAAAATGCAATCTACTAACCATAATTCCATCCCAATCAATACTTAAAGAAGCCACTTCTTCATAGTACTAAAGTAAGGAGAAAAGATAATTCTAAAAAGCATGCAGGCAAGAGCAGCAGAACCCATTCACTAAAAACATGCTTATAAAAAATGAAAATCTAAGCAAAAAGCAATTAAAACATTTTAATGAAACATGCAAGTGTTAGTATAAAGGAAATTTAAAAGTCCAATAACATATTAGTAATATAGGTAAAGAAGTAAGCTCTATAAATTATAAAATGAGCAGATAGAGCCAATAAAGCTCACATAAGATACTTTTTAATTTTATCTATACTTCAATAACTTATATTTCATACAGCTATTTTCTATTAAATAATAATTTTATACTTTTTTGAGAAATGAATATATTATAAAATATCTCCACATTTAAAAAAAAAAGAGATAAATTATAAAAGAAAAAAGATTTTGATGGAAAATTAGCCAAAATATTTAAAATACTTTAGCTATAATTAAGATTTTATTTAAGAATGCACCATTAAAAGAAGCATGGGAATAAATAGAAGAATAAAAAAGTAATATTAATGCTTTTCTAAATTTAACGATAGGTTCAGTACTTTATAAGTATTTTTTCCCCCTCTGAATAATTTTTATATAATTTTTTCAATAATATTTCATGTTATTTCTTTTTACAATGTTTTTATCCATAGAAGTAAACATTTTCCATGTGATTCAATACAAATTCAGCAATAGGAATAATATTCTCTTGTATGACGATTAATTAACAATAAAATACCTATAATTTTAATCATGTTTATGGAACAAACTTAAAAATACATTGATGCACACATTTCTACCTAAAACAAAACCTTTTCCTGTTACCTTTAAAAGCATTTTATAATCATTACAAAAATTAATGATATGTAATATTACTTTTAGTATTTAGAAAAATTAAAAAAATACATATAGATAAATTTTTAAAAATACTCAATTTAAACCTAAATAGCCATATTTAATTGAATAACTTTCACAAGATAATGCATATTATGCTGTAAAGATGTTAGTTATCAGGAGATAATTAAATATAGTGGAAAATGCAAAAATTATGTACAATATTTTGTTTAGTAAAAGTTTGTTATATTACAAAAATATTTCAAAGGGACAAATGTGCATTTAATAAGCTACATAAAAATTGTGCACTAAAGAAACAGTGTTAACGGGAAGCTAATAACCATCTATTTTTAATCAAATCATATTTTTTATTAAAAAAAAAACATTATTTTTTTAATGTATGTCATATTTTGTTTTCAGACAAAAAATCATATTCGAAACCTTGCTGTTATGCAATACTAAATTTTTTTGACAAATAAGTTTTTGTTTATATTAAACATAAAAGTTTTAATAAAAAATAGTACAACTCTATAAAAATATCATATTTACATGAAACATACCTTTTAACTATTTTCAACATTGTTGAAAAGACAAGTCAAAATGAAATATTTAAACGTAGCTTCATATTTAGAAAGAATGTTAAAAAAAAATTAAGAATGTATAATATTTGTATTAGACATTGTATAATATTTGGAAATAGACAATCTTTAAGCTCTAGGCAATTGATTTAAATTATAAAATATCTACATATCAGTAAAAATCACAATTTTAAACCTTTAGTTGATTCATAATAGCAGCCTCCTCTTCAACAGCTCTTCGCATACTTTCATCCACTGTTAGTCCATTTAGTTCATGAGCACTGGTAATACTATTAGTAAACGCAGAACTTGTGGAATTTAAAGCTGAAACTGCAGATTGAACCGTATTTGTTCTAAAAATAACAAATTCAGAATAAATTCATCAATATTTATTCTATGGAGAGAAATAAAAAAAAAATTTAAAAGAAAAAAATTCTTACTTAGAGTTGTTTGGGCTTTTTTCCCTTCTAAAAATGTTAAATGATTTTCCATTTCTTCCAGAAGACTACCAGGAGCCTGAAAAAATTTAGACTGTGTCTACAATTTACATATGTATTTCAAACACAAAAATATATGTTTTAATGTAGGATTTCCAGAAAATGCTAATTTCTTTTTACCAATAATAATCTAGAATCAAAAGATATGTATTAAAAAACATAAACTAAAAAATTCAAAGATTACAGAATCACAAAAAGAGAAAAATAAAATTAAAATCTTATCTCAATAATTCAACTCAAGAAACCATCTTATCTGACTTAATGTGGCTTAGCAACAATACAGGTGGGGAAAAGTCTACCATGAAGCTTATCTATTGATATGGACAATCAACACTATTTGTGTGTACATTAAAAGAGAAAATACTAAAAGGTTTGTTCATTTCTGATAATTTACTAATTAAAACTAAAAACCTGATGTACAAAGATAATAAATTCTTTTCAAAAAGTTATATGTTTTGGGAAAAAAAAAAAAAAAAAAAAATATGAGGCAAAGTTATAACAGAAAACTACCTAATTTATCAAAATAAAAATAATTACTAAGTATTTTTTGTAAATAATTTATAAAGTCATAAGATATAATCTTCATTAAAAATATATTAATCATCTTTTCAATTTTAGGACAGATTTTTTTTAATGAGAATATTTTTCATTTATCATTTTTTTTACAATTATAGCTATATTTAAAAGCTATTTTTTATAGGAATTTGATTAAATTAGTAAATTTTGCTAAAATAATAATTTAAGATTTAGCTTAATTTTTTTATTAGATTTTCTTTTGATAAGTTGGGAAATTAAGGCTAGTACAAATTATACAGCATAGAGAACAAAAAAACTACAGAAAACTGTTTACAAGGCTTTTGCTATATTATAATTTATAATAAAACACTATTTAACTTACTAAAATAAATATTAAATATCTGAAAAATTTTATTTACAATTTAAATATTAAAACTTTTTTGTAATTAGTGCAATAAAAAATAATAATTTAATAATTCTGTAATAACTAAAACAAAAAATTATTATAAATGAAAGTCAAAAGAACTATGAATATATATATATATATATATATATATATATAAATGTAATTTATTTATTAATTTAAATTTAACCTTATAAAATATTAGATTTTTAATAGATATTTTTACAAAAATTAAAGGGAAAACTTCAAAACTATATATTAGCACAAGAAAAAAATAAGTTTTAATAAAAAAAAATTACATAAATGATATCCCTATTGTTTTTTAATCAATATAAAATATCTAAAATATTTAAATATTCAATTTTAATGTTTATTCCAAGTTTAAAAAATGAAAATTTTCATTCTTTCAATTTATTGATCAAGTAGCAATTAGAATGAAAATTTACACTTTATTCATTTCTTATTTCTCAATTTTTTTAAAAATTCTATATTAATTTTGTAAAATAACATTTTGCGGAAGATTATCATAATAAAAACTCAGGCAAAATGTTACAATATTTCTTTCAATAGGTTATGAGTATGCTCAGAATAATTGCTAATCATTTCTAAGTAACTAAAAAATTTTGTAGAGATATTTGATTGAAGAAAGGCATATAAACTAACAACCATAAATTTACGTGACTCACAAAAAAATCCTATTATGAAAACATTAAATAACTACTCACTTTCGTTAAGTCAGGTATGCTCCCTTTGTCAACGCCTACACTCTGAAACAAAAATATCTTTAATAATAAAGTTATATTATTAATATAAATTAAAATATAGTAATAGTTTAAAATTAATAGTTTCTAATGTTGATGAAAATTAACAATTTATCATAATAAAATAACTCTCTATATACAAATAAAATGTTTGCATAAAAAAAAAAAATAAGACTAGATTACTTATAATTCATAAGCAGAACTAATTTAAAAAAAAAAAAAATTAAGTAATAGAAAAATATGCCTTTTAAGTGCTTCATTTTTTAAAACTTTATTTTTACAAAAGTTGATAGATTTCTAAACAGATTAAAAGAATTCTGCTACAACCAATTTAATAATTTTAAATAAATAGTATTCTAAATATTTTATCACATTGTTCCTAGACATAGCATTACACAAAATACGAAATTATACTTTATATTTATAAATCTACAGTAACAGGTTTTAATAGTTTTATAAAACTGTGTATTAAATAAATTCAAATTTATAGCGATATTTATAATAAATACAAGAAACTGAGAATCTAAAGCTAGATTTTAACCTCCAACAATAGCAAAAGACAATTTAATAAACAAGTCAGAACATGGTGTAATAAGATAGAACAGAACAATTATTATATTCCATAAACTTCAAAAGAATGATTGAAAAGTTCAAGGATTAAAAAAGTTTTCATTACTATAACTATTTATTAAAAAAAACAACATTTATTTGTATAAAGATTTTAAATAAAATAAATGTTTTTTTTTTGCAATAGAAATAGTTATACTTACCTCAGCTACTTTCAAGAAATCTGATACTTTATCCATTGCTATAATAAATTTCTTATATATGTCCAAGGCTTCTTTACAATGTTTCTTATTCATATTGAAATATTTTTCTAAAGTAAAATTTGAATTATTTATTTTGAGAATAATAAAAAATAAATAAATAATAAATAAAAAAACACTATATATGCATACAGAATTTAACTGATAGCAAATTTCCTAATGTAAATGTAATGAACTTAACAAATTTTAAAAAAACGCCATTAAGTGAACATAATTACAATGCTGATTGCATACACAACAGCAAATGTTTAAAATTTCGGGCAATTGCAACATGCAAAATAAACAGTCAACCAATCTGAAAAGTTATTAGTTGAAACACCATCAGTACTCTAAGAAGTTACAGTTACTGAACACTCTGTGTCCAATTAAAGTTCTAAATGGCAAGAACATTCACATGTTACAGAACATCTACAATCTGAAACTGGTGATATTTTTGTAAAAATGTGTTTGCACAAGTTTTGGATGTTTCAACATCAAACAAATACAACAGTACTAATTAAACTGCCTATGGTGCTGCCTAGCTGTTAGTGGATTATCTTCATAACGAGTCACAATTAGCATTAGAATAATGTGATATAATTGGGAACAGCATTTTGTTTAGGGAATGAATTCCTTAGAGTTTAACCAATGATGCTCACTGTACCATAAACAAATGATATAGTTATTAGGTAGATTCCCAACCACTTTGGAGCATGAACACAAAGCAACAGTATAAGAAATCATGGTACGATGTGCTATGGGTGCCTACAGCTATCCCTTTTTAAGTATATTTACACATATGTAAAAGGGCAAGTTGCTATGCTAACGACAGTTCAATAAACCTTTTTGCCCTTATATCTTCAAATCATTACAAATGTACCAATTTCTTGATGTTCAACAATATGCAAATTAAAACTGCTAAAATATTTTATGCAGAATATATACTTTCTTGGTAAATTGAAAATTTGTTAGGATATGATTGAAGTGAAGATGAATTTTGATTAATATCGTGTGGTACAATAATACTCCAGACATCTGAGCATTTAAAAAAATAACCATCTCAAGTTGAACAAAGTATCAGCAAAACAGGAGATTTGACATCTAATTGATAATTTAAATTACTTGATCAGCACCGATTTGGCTATATATAATCAATTTGATAAATTTTCAAACATTCCTTCACAATATGGTATTTTTTTTTTTTATCACTCAGTTGAGTAAAACAATTTAATTATTATTTTAAAGTAATAAAACACAACAAAATCAAAAATTTAATATAATACTCAAGTCAAAAATTAATCAGAAATTTTCTTAAATATAAAAACATTAAGTAGTGAATCTCAAAATATAATATGCTTCAGAAAGACAAGAAGAGAGAGCCAAGTTTAAAATCCTATTGCCTTTTTTCAAATAAAAGTTTTAATGCATAACGAATTTATTATTTTTTAAATTTGAAGGAAGTATCAGACTACTATAGGGAATAGAATTTTTACTCAACAAAACTTACACTTTAAAAAAACAACTACAAATTCAACAGAATTTAAATGTTAGCAAACTATATTAAAACACATACATCACTAAGATGCATTATATATATAAATATAATATATGAATTTTATGCTTATTAATGTCAATTTATGCAGATTTAAAAAGAAATATAAAAAAATTCTTAATTTGCCAAACAAATTGATTATTCCATCATTATAAGCAGCAAACAATTGTATAAGGTCTCTGTACAGTAACATAAAACATGAATTCATAACTCCATTTGTTAAGTCATCAGGGTTACACTGAAAAAAAGTTTTATTAGAAAAACATTTTTAAAATAACTCAAAACAAGATTCTTTTTAATGAAAAATACAACATATTTAATAATGCTTTCCAATATTACAGTTTCATGAAAAACCTAACCACTAATGTAATTACAAATAATTTTTCTTTAATTTTGCCTTTCGAGGTAAAAAAATTTAATTTAATTTTAAACAAAAATATTAATCCTTCCTATAAATATACAGTTAAAAAAAGGTATTTTGAATTAAGAACAATGGAAAGCAGAACAATGATACTTAATGTATAACTAGAGCAAAGTAAAAAGAGATATGAAAATAGTTAGAATTAATAATTATACTAAAGAAAATTTTAATCCTGAAAATTTTTCCTAAAAAAAAATAACAGTTACTTAATTTAAATTTATTTATATGCTTAATTTATTCAGTAGTTCCTTTCCTTATTGAACAGTTATTAAATACAATAAATATGTACTTTTTAATGCTCAACAGTCACAATTTGAATTTTTAAAGAACTTAAATAATTTTAAAATTATTTTCATTCAACTTCAATGAGAAAAGAAAACATTTCAGAGTTAATAAAAAACTTACATCAAAATCAATTAAAGCATCTAACTGTTCATGAAGAACTGGCAGCGTCTTTAGCAACTAAATAAGACAATATAATAAAAGACCACATAAATAACGATATTATTAAACAACTAAAATGATGACTAACCATTAATTAGTAAAAGTGTTTAAATTTTGAGATAAGTACCAATTAAAATATAAAATTAATTTTTTTACCCCTAATAAATCATTAATTATAATTGTTATAAAAAAGAAATTATTAAATATTTCAATTATTGAAAATGCAAAATATCCTTTTAAACAAAATAACTTTGACAACAAGTTCTTTAATTATATTAATTTAAAATATTCAACAAAATAAAATTATAAAATCATTTAATTATTGAAGAAAATTCTAGAAATTGTATAAATCATGATCTTGAATAGTAATTAAATGCAATTGAATTTCGAGAGTAAATATATCTTTTCCTTTTTTGATTGAAAGATTAATAATATTCCTAATCAACATATTTTCTAAAAAATTACATGCATGAAAAATTGTTTTTCTGGAGTTTTTTTATTACCTAAATATTAAATAAGGCATATAGCAATTTAAAAACATTTCTTATCAAAATTAAATTTATATATTGATTCAATTGCTTTCTTAATTTAGGTAATCATCCAAGAAGGACAAATTATAAAAGTGGTGTTTTTAATAAAGTAAAATTTTGTACTGACATAATCACAATTAAGAAGATTTAGACAAAAATATATTTATTTATACATATTACACTGAGTTTTAAGATGTAAATATACACATATTAATAAAATAAGTTTAAAAAAAAAAACTAAAATTGATATACTTTTATTTATCTATTTTTTTTAGCAGAAAAGGAAATAATTAAGAACCAAAGACTGAAAAGAAAACTTGAAATGCCAAAAAACAGATCTTACTGATTCTGTAGACATATTTCTCAAAACACCTTCAGTTTTCCTAAAATATAAAAAATTTTACTATCAACAAAAAGTATTTAATTTGTAAATTACATACCTCAAAACCAGAATAAAATGGATTAACAACAAATTTGCATTAAAACTGAATTAATTAAATAATATTTCTACAAATGTATTTCAATAAAAAATCTTATTCATAATGCCATGGTCTAAATACTGTATCTAAAAAATATGGAGAATTAAAAAAAAAAAAAATCATTTTTTAAGTCTCATACTAGAATGGATTAAAATTTACTTAATTTAAATGAATAAAATCTTTTAATTAAGTTTTTAGTCATTGAATAATATATTTAAAACTCTTCCATGATTAGTTTAATATAAATTTTATATGAAAGTTCTATAATTTCATTTTTTTTTTTTTTTTTAAAGTGAAATAAACATGTGCTTAAAAATTACCTTCATTTGTAATGAAATTTAGAATCAAAAGTTATCCCAATATAATTTTAAAAATTGAAATTTCCAAAATATATTCAATTTACTTATTACTATACTAAAACTGTTTATTTTATATTTATAAAATGTTTTTATAATTTTATTATGCAATTATAATTTTTTTTCAAAAATAAACTTTTTGTACAATTTCAGACCATTGGATAGCAAACAGAAACAAATAAGTTTCAAAATGATTATATGACCAGGAAAATTACATTGTATACATGGATCATTCAACATTCTTTATAATTCAGCCTGAGTATTCATGAAAAGGATTTGTTTTCCATTATTTTAACTATGAAGTCAATGCCATTCTTTTTTTTTTTTTTTTTTAAGAGATCAAATATGGCATTATTGAAAAACAATAAATATTTTTCATGCATCGTATGCAGGCAGGATATTGAATTTATAGTCTCAAGTTCAAATTCAATCCTTTGAAATAGAATTGTAGCAATTTTAAATTATTAATAATTATCCCACATGTGCCATATGATATACTATTAAATTTATGGTGTTATAGATTAATTGTTTTGAAAAAACTTTCAGTTATTTTAATTACAGGCCCAATTAAATTTTTAAAAATTTGTAAAGATGCAGTTTAGAATTTTAACATTAAAATTTCCACTATTCAAAATCATATTGTGTTACAAATCAAAGATAAGATCATATAAAATTCTACATAATGATACCTTTTTTAGATTAATTAAGATATATTACACAGTCCAGTCACATTAATGTGGCCACCACCTACTTTTCGACATCAACGTGGCAGCACATTGCAGTGGAATGTATATAAAGAATTCCACTTAATACCACATTCCATTTAAAGCCAGAATATACAAGAGTGTATATTCTGGCTTTTGACAGGTGGTCACATTAATGTGACTGGACTGTGTATATGATGCTTTGAATGTTAGCCATGTGATATCGGGTATTTTTAGGAACTCTACATAACTGCACTTTCAAAATAGAAATAAAAACTGATAAAATTTGGTATTTTTTACATCCATACATAGACTATCTTTGAGACAAATTTCACAAAAATGTTGAGATAAAATTAAATGGCTATAATATAATACAAAAACACAGAATATAATTTAAAAATAAATGCTGGGTGATTTTTGTATTCATAAAAATAAATAAGATATTTATTTTGTTTTGAATAACAATATGACAAAATGATTAATACTTTTATTCTTACCATAGTAAACTATTCACAAATTAGTAGATCAAAATTTAACATGCATCAATAATTTAAATAAGCAGTAACTCAATAACAAATTAAAAATACAATTTTGAAGACTGTACTGAATAAATTAAATTGATACACCACAAAAACATGGAGAAATCGCTTCCTTTTTTAGAGCCAAATTATTTATTAAATGAATAAAATAAATTGACAATTTAAGGAATAATTTATAGATCTTAAGTTTATGCATTATAAATAAGAAATTTCCTTTTAGAATATAGAAGGGGAAATATCCAATAACTTAAAAATCTTACCCTCTTTTCATTTTACAGAAATCAGCACCCATAATTCTGTAAGTTGATGTTTTCACATTTAAATATTTAGCATATCTTCTAACAAAAGTAGACATGTCAAACCCTAATAAAAAAAAAAATTAAATATTACAAAGATTGAATATGCTGTTTTTGAAATCATATTTTTCTCAGATAAATAACAGATAATATAGAACATAAAAAATAAAGTTTACAATAAGCAAATACTAAAATATTAATTTTAATTTAAAAATAATGATAAATTTAATTAATTTAAAAATATATTTAACATTTAAAATATATTCATTGCAATAACATATGAAATGCACTTGCCATCTTTGATGCAATTGTAACACAGTATGCCCCAACCTTTTTTCTATCTTGTACCTCTTTGATAAAATTCATTTGCCAGTAACCCTCCCCCCCTTTTTTTATAATCCCTATTAAACAACCCTCTGTGCAAAAACGTTTGTTTTTACCCATAGTGACTTTTTAAGATGGCTAATCGATTAATTAAATTACTTAAATTGATGAAATTTACAGGCATTAATTTTACAATCAACTTGATAGGACAATTTCCAAACAAAGCCTCAAGAATTTCGGTGATTTTTTTTTGAGTTTATTTCATAGAAATTTTTAAATAACTAGATTCAAAATGAAAAACAGATAAATCCTCAATTGAGAAGCAGTATGAAGTTTATTTCAATATATATCTTTAAAGTAAGCAAAAGATGAAAAGCACTTATTCATTTTAAGACACAAAGCAGTATTGATAGAAAGTCATTCAAAATATTTTAAAATAGCTGAACATTTTAAATTAAATTTTTAAGAATAAAAATCATAAAAAAGAAGTAAAAAGACTAGGCCTATTAATACACATTATTTTCGATTCCCAATCAATGCCAGAAGCTGCAAGATATTGAGAAGTTTAGAAGAATAGAAATGAAAATAACAAATGAGGAAAGAAGATCCATGTGTTATCTGTTATGATAACTAGGGACAACCAATAATGAATCAATTACTAGATTTATGCCTATTATTTTGCCTGTGTCATCATTAATATTTTAAAGTACCTTATCTAGTCAGCTGTGTACCTGTAGGAGTAGGTATACCCAGGTTATCTAACACATAAAAATTAGCCATGCTAATGTCAAAATGATAGACAACATTTGTTAAAACAATGGTCCATTAGGTGTAGCACTGTTTTATTAAAATTTCTGAAAATATACTTATTTAAGTAATGATATTTTATATCAAGAAATTTCTTTTTAATAAATAATTTTAAATAAAAGAAAACTATTTGATAGACTGTAGTGTAAAATAGATAATTAATTTTTAAATTTGTAATCAAAAAATTTTTTTCAAAATTATTAAAAAAAATTGCAGAATTGCATTCAAACTTTTTATGTATTAGATATCCAACATGAAAAAAAATCGGGTGTTGTGTATATTTTTTTATAAGGATGCAGAATGTATCATAATTCGTTAATTTCAGCTCTTTCAAATTAGAATATTGTCTATAACAATAATATTAATAAACTATATTAATATTATTAATTATATTGATTCTAAATTTTCTTTTTTGAGAGAATTTTATCTATAAACAACTTAAATGTTTCCATAATTTCAACATAATTACTTTGTACAATATAAAATGTTTGATCAAATTTATAATATATAGTAAGTGCCAAAAATAATCAGTAATAAAATGTAATGAAACTTGCATAGATAATATGAAAAATATTTTTTATTTATTGGCAATATAAATATTGAGCTGAAAACAGTATGGTATAGTAAAATATAGCAATAAACAGAATATTTTGAGAATTTTTCTCATGTATCTGACTTTTTCCCACACATAGTTTTCAAGTAATTCAATATTTTATTATTATAATAATTTTAATACATTTTCTCTTCTATTTTAGTATTATACTAGTTGTAGACCACAGCCAAAATGTTTTAAAAAGTCATTCCTTGTTAAATCTATATCTACAACACATAATTTTCAATGAAAAGTTATGAATGAATTTTGTAGCTTGGAGTTTTAAGAAATTTTTTTACAGTACAACATTACTTATTTCATATTGCATTCTAAAATAAATTTTAAAAATTTTTTAATTTTATACATTTTTTTTTCCTAAAATATTTTTATTATGTTAAAAAAACATCTAAATATCTAATATGAAATAAACAATATTACATTAGAATATTACCTTGGGATGCAGCTCTGTCCACAAAATTAGTGAGATGAAATGAGCAACTGGAAGTTGCCATACACTGAATAAACCGCTAAAACAGATAAAAATTAAATTAAAAACTACTAAGATATTACATTTTAAATAAAGATAGGAGATACAAAATGAAATGAATTTAAAAAAATACAAATACATAAATTTTACATTTTAAAATACATATAAAACACTTTCAATTAATTAAACTTTAAATGCTACTATAGTTTAATCCAAGTGAATGGGATATGTTTTCATAATAATAACATAATGGACATTTTAAAAACGATAATTAATAAATTTAAAGTCTTATTTTTTATAATTATTAGTAATTGTTTATAATCTTAAAAAATAAAATTAAAAAACTAGGCTAAATCCACAAGACCAGCAGAATGCTTAAGTTACTCAGTACATATCTCCATAGAAATGTACGAGCCCCATCAATTTCAATATAATAAGGTGCATAAAACAAGATCTAAAGAATTGGAATATAAGCAAAACAGAAAGTACTATTATTACTGCCTATTGTTTGCTAATTTAATGCATTTGTTTAACTTTTAAAAACCACAGGATGCATAGGACCCTCAGATTGAATTAAAACTGCAATTGACAAATTAGCATGTTAAGAATAAATGAAAGGCATAAAGGAAGAATTGACCAGAGTTAAGTTTTTAATATTTCATAGTTAAAGAAATCTTTTGCAAGAAAAGATCCAAAAAGTAATATTTTATTATAATAACTAACTGATGTATAATATATGTATACATTCATAGTAATTTTCAAACAGATACCCAATTTAATCCAGTAGATTAACAATAACTTATATTGATTTATTATTTAATATTTTGATATATCAAGAGTAAAAATGATAGAATTATATTTTAGAATATTTTGACAAAAATAGTTCATATTTAATATGACTTAGAGAGTAGAAAAATCTTCCACACAGCCATCCTAACCACAGCATTGTGTAAAAATTTATTTGAATTTATATCAATAAAAATGTTATCTAAAAGATTAACTCAAATTATATGCAGCTTAATTACTTACTTCATTTCCATAACACATTAGATGATGAGCTGTAATAAGAGACTTAAAAACCATCACCCAGGAAGATTGCTGACTTCTTTGTATGAGAAAATTGCATAGTTCTGGAACTGATACATTGGGTTCATTTGTACAGTGTATCAAATCTAAAAGATTGATGCAATTATTAATCATATTTGATAAGTTTTATTTTCCAATAAAAAAAAAAAAGAAATACATTAATAAAAAAATAAGGAAAGGTACAAATTTAATTTTCTTAAAATACATTTTATTCCTTCAAAAGGAAAACATTCTGTATCATAAAAATGTAAAGTTTTTCTGGCAGCCATACTTATTCAGCATTCAAAAATATTTAATATAGATAAAAGTAATGTTCTCAAAAAATTTAACCAAAAAATTCAGGGAGATTCCTTTGTATGATGTTTGTTACAAAGTATAATAAATGTAAAAAGCACCACAACTAACCTATTATTTAATTATATTGCAATGATTTTAAATATGATAATTATATTACAATGATTTACATATAGTATTAATGATATAAACAACACTGCAAACATGAAATAAAAGACATACATTATAATTAAATGTGAACAATAAATAAAAGCAATGATTCCAACAAAATATTAATAAAGTGATTATATATATATTAAAATTGATTGAAATAAAGGTTATTTTTGAGAGATGCAGGCATTTAAATAAACATATCCTCCATAAAAAATATAATATTTTAAAACAAAAATAAAGGTAGCTAAATAATTATTAATTTAGAAAAACAATTATTAATGATTCAAACAAAATTATTACATGAACTAAAATTAATTCAAATTTATCTGTTAAGTAACTTAATATTTATTATTTTTTTATGATTCTGTAGAGAAAAATATTATTGAATTTGTTTTATTATTATTCTAAAAATTTAATAGTAGGATCACTACTATACTAAATAAGAAAATCAATTATGGCTGACACAACAAACTTAGTGTGTGTGTGTGGGGAGGATGAATTTAAATAGGCTAAATGAATTTATGAGAAAATGCTTAACATTGCATTTCAATATTGTTTATTTCAGTAGTAAATTTCACATAAAATAGTTGTTCACATGCATGCAACTCACAGCACCAATTTTCATTAGGCTTGTATCTTAATAAACAATCAGAAATTAAATAATAATTCTTTTTTCTCATGAAGATATTCACAAAAAAAAAAAAAAATCTAAATTTAAAAATAAATAAAATCTGCAAAGTACAAATTTTACCTAGATTTTACTTGTAACTAAAACTTCTGGAAAAGAATTATATTTATACATAATATCTGCAATTAAACATAATAGCTTTTAAAAAATTGGACTGAACATGAAAACAATAAAAGAATTGCCAGTATGTTAAAATTATTTGAAAATTATATACATATATATATTGAAATTTCCATTCTTGCCTTCTTATTTCTGAAGTAAAAGTATTTTTTTTTATAAATTAATATTAAAGATGCAATGCTATAAATTAAGTAAATTTTAGATTAAGTGCAATAAAAAATTATACCAAATGTATTAAGAATAAATATTTTTTAACACAATACAAAGAATTCTATGTATTTGATTTTGTACTTGATTTATCTTGTAACATAAATTAAAGCTATATTTAATATTGAAATACAGAACATAAATAGAATATCACGCAAAGGAAATGTATATTTAAAATATATTGCATTAAATCTTAAAAGTTATTTTGATGTGTTACAATCCAGAAGGTTGCATATCATTCTTCCTAACAGTGATATAACAACCAAAGTAAAATAACAGAACCCAAGTAAAATATCTAAAACTAAAGTTTCTTAAAAATTCTCAAACTATTTTAAACATGCAAAGATAACTTCTAATTTAAAAGAATTTTTTTTACCAGCACTCATAATTCTTTTGATTCACTCTATCTAGATCAGAGAAGAGTCTTAACTTGATCATCATAAAGTTTTAAATTATAATTTACAAATTAAAAAATTTTTAATACAAAAAATAATTATTTTTAAACACATAAAAAGCAATTTTTTTTTTAAGATAAAGAACTCTATAAATTATTTGATGTTTTCAATGGCTAAGTCCTTCGCCACTAGAATTAACATATGTGTAGCAGATTCAGCATTATCCAGGATGCATCACGCAAGGAAAGTTCAAGGAATAGATATATAGAATAGATAATAGATATATAGTATCTGGAAGGTATATACCTTTCTTCCAGAAATCAAAATAGCATGCCAGCCTACAGATTTACTGTATCTATCCCTGGCATGGATATAGGAGATTTTGGTTAAACCTTGATTATCCCTTTGTACACAAACCCAACAAGTTATCTATCAGGTCTTTAGGACTCCACATATATCACACAGTTAAAAGCCTACATTAAAATATATAAATTTGAGAAACAGCATATAAATTTAATTACATCTTCAATTTTTTTAAATGTTCAAATTTGATAAAAATTCATTTTGAAATCCAGCATTTTACATCATTCATGCCCTGTTTTGTAATCTATACACTGAATTTAAAGAAAATTGAATCCTATAAAGCCATTTTTTTTATTTTTATTTACTTATTTTACATGAAAGAATCTGGTAATTTAAATTTAAATTCTCATTTTAAACATAATTACATATGTAATATCTATCCTGAAGTATTCAACTAAAATAAAAAAAGCTACTTTTAATATGCAAAAGTTAACATATTTTTACTGCCAAAAATGCAATAATTTCTTTCACTTAGATCATCATAATAATTCAATAAGTAAAAAGCTAAATTGCTAAAAAGTTTAGGATTGATTTTTACATATATTACTCTAAATATGAGTGAGCATAAGAAAATATTTTTATTTCATAAGAAATTCTAAAAATATAAAATAATATGGCAAGGATTTAAAATATTAGATTAAAAATTCATACCTAATAAAGAGCTTCAACTAATTGGAAAATAAAATCATTAAGCAGATAAAAAATTGTGACATCCATAAATAAAATAGAAATTTAAAAAAAATTATTGCTTAATTTATAATTATTATTTTAAAAAATTTACTTTCAATTAATTTCAGATGCTTATACCATAGACATTTTTTTTTAAAACAGAACTTTAATCTTTTAATTTAATGATTATTACATAATTTATTTTTAAAGACTTGATAAATGCTAACTTGTTTATAAATTACAATGCATAATTGTTTCCATTAGAATATAATAATGGCATTAAATGAGAACTCTTTTTTTAAAATATATAAATAAGCATTAAAAAATATAATTTATGAATTTAAAAATAAAATGTCAAATATTAAAATAAATATGTTTGTTTGTATTTTGACAATAATTCCTTAAAATTATCACTTTTAAAATGTCAAAAATAAAAAAAAAATGCACATTCAAAATAATAACACAATAATGAATATTTGATAAAAATTTTGATGCCATAAAATATTGATAGTTTATACAATTTATAATTCTTTCTTTCAAGAAAAAAAATAACCAATTAATTATTAAGCTACATAGTAAAATAAAAAAGTAAAATTATCTTAAGCTTATTATAAAAAAGAAATATTTAGAATGATCCAATTGAATCTAATTAAAGTGATCCAATTTCTATCTTTAAATAATAATGAAAATACTTGATTGTTAAAGTAGACTGTTTTTAAAATACATTTAAAATTCTAACTTCTAAAATTAATATCCTCCTTTTCTCAACTTTTCTAACTTGTCAAAAGTCTGATGTCTAAAATCTTTCAGATGCTTAACATTTACATGATTATATGGCTTTTATATTATAATTTAGTTTAATTTTTCTTCACATATTATAGCTAATTGATGAAAACCGGTGAAAAAATATTAATATGTACATTTCTAAATATATAATTGCTTGCTGTAGACTAAGTGTAATATTAATTAGAGCTGTAAGTTTGTATTTTTGCTAGTCACCCTCTTATTTTCTTGCCTATTTCACAGATTGATAAACATGTATGAAACTGACATAAGAAAATATTTAAATCATATAATAAATGACAAAATATATGAAATACAAACAATTAATAATTGATAAAAAACATTTTAATTAAAATAAAAGCATTATACATAAAACAGATATTTTTATTTATGGCAAACAAATCAAATGATATACAAAATGTATTTAGATTTTAAAAATAACTTCTTATTCATTTTAAAAATGCATATATCTTTCGATTTTTTTAAAAATAATAGTATAATGTAAATGTTGTACAATAAAAATAAATTAAATAACACGTTTGCAAAATTAAAATGCTATGATATTTTCTCTTAAGTGATGATTTGATTAAAATATAATACTCACAGTCTAAATGTTTCTTTTTAGGTCCAATAATTTCTTCTGTCGTTGCTTTACACACGGCTTTTTCCACGTTTTGGCCATAAATAGTATGCATTGCAGCTTCAAATCTATCGTGAAAAGTCTGTCCCGCCATGTTAGTGCAATGTTTACAATTAGTTGGGTAATTCAAGTAATAACTATCCGACGATAAATAAAGTACAATCAATAAAATTTCAGTGTCTCCATTTGATAAATAAATAAACGGTATTTTACACAGAAGGACAGTACTGACGACCAGCGTTCGCAACGCAAGATGTTGTTTTCACTATCGCATTGAAGCTCTGCCACTTTGAAAACAACGATGCCACATAACAAATTATTTCTGATTAAAGGGCTGATATTCAACTTCTTGCGCAACATTTAAAAATTATTAATAAATAAAAGTTAACGAGCAGACATTAAACTGAAATAATTTTAAACATATTTTTTTCATAATTTGGGAATTTGATTTCTAGCTTAAATTATGTTCAGATTTGTAGTTGGGTAAGTTGTATAGTTCTCCAATGATCTTGAAAACGAAACCAGAATGCAATTTTTCTGTTCAAGGAACCTACAAAATTTATATAATTCAGATAATAAATGAAAATTTCAAGGAACTATAGTTTTGTGTAGACAAATTTGTAAACAGAAACAAAAACAACTAACCAGAATAAAAGTTGTAAGAAACGTATTACAAACTTGCGTATATGACGGACTACTTACCAATCGCAGTTTTAGAACTAAATTATAATAACTTTTAATTTAAATATGAAGTTTTGCAACTTTTTTTGTTATTTTTGATTCAATATTTTAAAGAACGACTTAAGTAATTTCCATGATTCAAAAATAAAAATATCTAATACGAAAATTCACAAATAAATAAATAATAATGTACGAAAATACCATATTACCTTTTAATATGGAAAAATATTAATTAATAGAAATAGAAGCATTGCAATTAATAATATTGCTAAATAAAAATGTAACAGCACATTGCATTCGTCAATAAAATAATTTAATATTTAAAATTTTTAAATTCAATTAAAATCAATTTCATTATTATTCTGAGTTTAATTAAATTTGAGGTATATTACATATTATCACCATCGTAATTTTCTCTTTTTATGTTAAGAAATTATTTTAAAGTAATATTTATGTTTTAGACCAATAAAAATATTATTAATGATTAAGAAATTAATAATGGATGATTGTCATTGGGATCAACATAATTATTAATGATTCATACTTTTATTTATTCAAATTCAAAATTTTAAAAAAACATGCATAAAATTTGTGATTTAAAATAAAGGAAAGCAGCTAACCATAATTTTTGTTGCAAATAGCAGAAAGAATAAAAAAAAAAAATAAAAATAAAATAAAATAAAAAAAAAAAAAAGTAGGAGGAAGACGATAGTTAATCAAATGAAAAACTTCTTACTTGGCATAAAGCCAGAAAAGTAAAATAGGTGAGAGAAGAACATCTTTACCATAGTGTCAGAAACGGGATTATTATTATTTTTTTTTTTTTTTTTCAAAATAGCGGAATATACTTAAAATTTTACATTTCTTTTTTTTTTTTTTTTTTTTTTTTTCGATTCTCATTAAAGAAATCGATTTCTAATGGTTTAAGAATATGGTGTACCATTTTGACGAAGAAATATAATTTTAATTAAAATATGAAAAATCAAAGTAGGCTAAATATATATATATATATATATATATATATATATATATATTGTAGATTTAATTTAAGAATTCATTGAATAATCTCAAAGATTATTCAAGTTTTAATTGAAAATAAAATAAATGAAATAACGCACAAATATAAATATTTGCATTCAACAATTACAATAAATGATTTCTTTTTTATGAAACATTCAATAAAAATACACAATACTTAGACCTAACCTGCTACAATTAAAAAATAATAATAATAAACTGAAGCAAGTGTTTTCTTAAAAATATATTTTTTTTATTTCTTCAGCTGTTGTATAAGTAAGCACAATACAAGTTATATAATTGGATTCAATATATGTATATATATATATATATATGTGTGTGTGTGTGTGTAAATTGTCGAACTCGCCCAGTGAAGGCGAGCATAATTAGCCTGCACGAGGGTTTGATTCCAATCCTCCGACTGCAGTCACTGCTTCCAAAACCAGCAGATTCAGTGGAGGTTATGACAACGTACATAAGCGTCTCATATCGACAATTTACTGGCTTACTCCTATGCAGTACATAAATAAAGAGCAATTTCTCTAAAAGTTCTCCTGAGAAACAATGTTCTTCATATATATATACATATAGTACATAATGTTACTACAGCGAATGTTCTTATTTTGATATTTATTTAAATCATCAACATCATCAGTCATCAGTGGCGTAACAGCCCCATAGTAGGCCACCGTCTGTCTATTGACAGATTTAAAGACAGGAGATGTTTTCTGTTTACAGGGTATGGTTGTCAAACCGACGCTTAACGCTGTACAGTCATATTAGACCGGGGTCTAAGGTTTAAAAGTGGATTACGAACTACTACAATTAACCATGGCATGACAGGGGACTCGAACCCATAATCTATGGCACCGAGCGCCGAGCCATCAGGGCCCCGCTTATTTAAATGGAAAGTGAAAATTCCTGATAATTCCTGAAAGAAATTCTGGACGGGGAAATTCCTGATAATGATTAAGAAAAATAACATAATTTGACAAGACAATAATTAAATAATTTGACAAGACAAGATAATAATTAACATAATTTGACAAGATTGATTAAGATAATTAACAATAATTTTGCATGAATAAACACTGCAATATAAATTTTATATCAATAAAATCTAAAAATGCTAAACCATGTTTAAACACTTTACACATAAGTTTGGAAAATATGGAGTATAAGTAATTTTATTAAACAATAATAGGAAACGGAAGCACAATAAATAAAAATCGGTGTCATGAAAAGGATTTTTATAATATTTTTTTTTAACAAAAAAAAATATCTACGCATAGTTTGTTTTCTATGATAACCTTCGAAATATCTCTACTCAATACTACAGATCTATTTGAACTCCTTCGGCAACAGCTATCTATTGTTTTGATACGAAATCTATCATTGTTCTTATTGTTTAAATATTTCCAGATTTGTTGAGTGTTGTTTGTTTAAAAGTGTTTCCATAATAATTCAGAAAATGTTTTTTTTTTTGAGAGCTTGGTGTATTAATTTAAAAAAAAAAAAAAAAAAAAAAAAAAAAATGTGAAATGATTCCTAATGTCCTGGAAAATAATTAGTTCACATTTTTAGGGCAATTTTATATCAGGCTTTCAATTTTACTGAAAACGTAAAGAAAAAAGGGTTTTTTTTCTTTAAATTACCACTGTGTACATTGAAGTGCAAATCCTAAAAACAAATTTTTTTAGTGCATAAAATATTGTTCTTTTAACCTGTATTTTGTTTAATGTCAAAGACATTGATCGCCTTGGCATTATTCTTCATTGGCGCAACAGCCCCATAGGGAGCCAAGGCTGTATGCCTACTGGTAGGTTTCGAGACAGGAAGTGTTTTTTAAGGAGCAGAGTTATCAGCCCTACTCCAACAGTCATATTACACCGTGACCTACTATTTAAAGTGGATTCACAACCACTACAAACATCCATGTCACACCGGAACTGGAATCTTAAACTTCAGACACCTGCCGCCAGAGCTTGGCCGTCAGAGCCCTTGATGATAGAGAGTTTTTGCATACCGTATTTCGGACGTCCGTTAGGTTTTTTCCTTAGCGCGCATGCTCATAGGAAACATTATTACAAATAAGCATGCGCTATTTCCTATGAGCATGCGCGCTAGGGAGAAAAAGCTAACGGACGTGCGAAATACGCTATGCAAAAACTCTCACGGATAATCGAATCCACAGGACCGAACCATAACTAAGGCTGTCTACCTACTGGTAGATTCCAAAACATATGTTTTCATTTTACGGGGTCAAACGCTTTGCAGTCATATTAGACCGGGACCTACGGCTTAAAGCGGATTTCGAATCACTACAAACATCCATGGCACAACCGGGAATCGAACCCGAAACCTGTTTAACCAAGTCCAGTCCTGTTAGCCAGTTCAAAAGTTATCCTAAAACCTGTTTAGTTTTTTTAGTTATCCCAAAACCTGTTTAGCCAGTTCCTATCTGGCCTCATTATAATAGGCTATTGCATTTAATTACAACTTGTAAGGAGAGTTAAGAAAATATAAAAGTATTAATTTATAATTTAACAAGCCCTTTTAAAAGATATTTGTAATATTTTTAGTTATATATATATATATATATACATCAAGTATCTTTTGAAAAAGTGTTTTTAACTTATAAATTAATATATATATATATATATAGATACATAGATAAATAGGTAAATAGAGGTAAAAAAGAGATAGAAAAACAAATACACACACACATATATATAACTAAAAATATTGAGTATCTTTCGAAAAAAGTAAACTAATAAATTAATATAAAAATATCTTTTTCACTTGTAACTATATATCTATTTATATATATAGATAGGTAGATCCATAGCAAAACGAATATATATATATAACTAAAAATATTACGAGTAACTTTTGAAACTACTTTTTCACTTGTAAAATCTATCTATCTATCCATCCATCTATATATGATAGATAGATAAAGAAAACGACTATTAAATAAGCTTCTCGATCAGCTTCTTCAGATTTTTTTTTTTTTGAATATTTACTAATAGAGTGCAATTGGCATAAGTCCTGTATACCTTTGTTTCAGTTAAAGATTGCATACATGCCACTTCCAAGATATCTCAGGCAGATGCTGTTGTCAACGCCGTGAAAGAGTCCTCCGTCCGGATGTTGGAATGGAACGGAAGAAACTGGCAGAAATTTGTAGAAATTCCTTGCTAAAGGTGGAAATACCGAGTCTAAATGCAGAATGAATTGCGTGTACATAACCACACCTTTCTTCCAGTACCATTCATGAGCAACGATGAAGATGTCAGTGCGGTTACTTAAGAAAAGAAAATGTAATATTTTTAGGGAATTCACTCCGGAAATTGCTCCAATGATTTCTGGTCTGTAAAATGCTAATTGAGTACCTCCCTTTTCAGCAAGACTTTCAATTGAAGTTCTTTAGTATCTTTTATCGTCATTATAAAGCAGTTAATATTTTTACTAATAATAATCTTTCTCAAAGATGAACTATAGAAATGGTTCTGTTATTTTATTCCTTGTAATTCTTTTTTTTAACTCAAGTGATGTGGTCTTCGGCCGTGTCCTATTCTGAAAATTGGATGTCATTGAATGTATCAGAAAGAGTGTTACATGAACTAAGAGCTGAGATCCGAGCTGTCTTTTGATGATAACAAATCAACCAAAGACGCATTTTACACAAACTTACTTGTTCTTCAAGCAACTCATGACATAGAAGTAGTTAAGAATGTCGCTGAAACAAAAGGTCTTGCTTTCATCAGAAAGGTAAGTTTAATATACTTATGTTCAGGGCCGGATTTAGATGAAAAAAGAGGCCCCAGGGCCATTCCACTTAAGAGGCCCTTTCACCTCCCATTTTTAAGTTTGTAAATTACTTATTATGTTTGTTTATTATCCATACGTGTAGAATTTCTCCTTATTTTTGATTCAGTGTTTTAGTGTTTACTGTTTTTAGAATAGTGTAATTCTAATTTTGCTAACAATTTGAATGTAGGTCCTCTTGATCTTGAGGCCCTAGGCTGAAGCCTAGTTATCCTATAGGAAAATCAGGGCCTGTTTATGTTATTAGATTTATTTTGTATTTTGATCATTTAATGAGTCATATGTGATTATTCATATGTATGTATATACGTGTATGATCATATGATGATGATCAATGATATGTGTATGATCATATGTGACCATACATTGAATGATCACATATGATCATTCATATGTGAAAATGTGACTACATAATCTTGACATTTATCCTAAATATATTTTTTTGGTTATAATAACAGATACGAATTGTTAAACGTCATATTTGTATACTTGTTATTTTGTTATAACATAATAACAAATACATTATGTTATTTGAACTTTAAATGTAATAAAAATATTATTACAACAACCATTACTTATATGTAAAAATACAACTGCAACTTCAAAACATTAATTAAATGCTAAGATAGCTATTTCAATGAGCATTTTAGTAATCAATTTTGATTTCTTTGGGTAAATTGTGTGTAGGTGCAGCTTTTAAAACCAAAATTATTCTAAATGAGAAAAAGGAAGAAAAAAAAATCTGTCGAGGAATTATTTATTACAATTTTTTAAAAAAAATACTTTAAAAAATTAACCCTCTGTATATCAGCTTTGAAAATATTTTATTCCCTACAATTACGTTGCTTTTCAAATATTGTAACATTGGACTGCATAGCTGCCTCTAAAAGACCGGAACTCAAAATTAAAAACGGAAACTCTGTAAAATAAATTCACAACTTTTGTGAGAAATGCACGACTGCTCTGCATGTATAAAAGTTTTCTGTTCGTAATTTGTCATTAATGTTGACATGTAGTGGTAGTCAAAATTTTTAAATCATTTAGGCGGGTTTTTTTTAACAATATGTTACGTTATTTGAATAGTAGCTATTACTTAAAAGCCTTTCATCAATAAGGGTGAAATGTTCTATTTCATAATTTTCCATAAATGCCCACATGCAATGATGGACAAAAAATTTGCATCTCTGTAGAATTTGCATTTTTTTTTTACAATATGCGATGCTATTTGGACAGTACTTATTATTTGTAAATCTTTCATCAATAAGGGTGAAATCTTTTCCTTTGTATAATTTCCCATTGATTCTCATATGCAGTGGCGGCCAAAAGTTGTACATCACTTAAGAATTTGCATTTTTATAATATACGATGACAATTGGATAGTAGTTATTACTTGAAAACCTTACATCAATAACAATGAAATTTTTTTCATTAATCATTTGCCATTAATGCAGTAGAGGCTAAGATTTTTACATTATTTGGCATTTGAATTTTTTACAATATATTATTACTTTTGACCAAATTTATCAATTTTTGAAGTAATAAATAATTTTAGTAATAATATAAGTAATAATATTTTATGTCATTTATTCTCTGTTATTAAAACTTGTAAATTGGTAATTTCAAATATGTAAATTTGT
The DNA here is from genome assembly GCA_021605095.1 of Caerostris extrusa. NCBI lineage: Eukaryota > Metazoa > Arthropoda > Arachnida > Araneae > Araneidae > Caerostris > Caerostris extrusa. The sequence goes on along the minus strand of BPLR01020181.1, from coordinate 30,586 downwards.
GGTTATTAATTACAGTTATAAACTGTTTAATAGAAAGTTTAAAAAAAAAAAAAAGAATTTTTACAAAATTTCTCTCTAATAAAACTTTCTCTTTAGCAAAATTATTAATCGATCACTAATTGATCAATAAATTTGATTAATATTGAAGAAATATATATAGTTTCTTCTCTAATCTTTTGTGAAATTCTTATGTTGAAACCATTTGAGTTAAACAATACTTTATAATGTAATAATCGGAAGTATTTGAGCCATTAATTAATTATTTTGCATTGTCAAAAACTTTCGAACAAATTCATATAAAGTCATTTCCGAGTATTAAAAATATTATACTCGGGTCATCAGTTATTAAAAATATAGCATGAATTGAATTGAATTAAATTATGAATTGAATTACTGCTGATACTGAAAATATTGCATGAATTCAACATTGAATTAAATTCAAACTGAGTGATGCAAAACTTTTGTATATCATTGTATGTAGTAATTTTTTATAAGTACTATTTTTAAAATTTTTTTGTGTGTTATTAAATTGCAGTCAATATGCAATAAATAAATAAATAAAATTTTTATTTCCTTCAAAAAATTCATCTTTTCAATTACATACTTGAAGAGATTAATTCTTTTCAAGTATATAATTTTTCAAATTCATTTCGATCATTATTTTTACAAGTATATAATTTTTCAATTCAATATATAATTTTTTTAATATTTGTGCGTACACTTCATCCTTTTAAAATTACAAAGACTCCTTTAATTCAAAATTTTCCTTTTTTTTTTTTTCTATGAAATGCGTGCTGACATAGAATGTCACTTCCAATGAAATATAATCTATATTCATCCATGAAAAAAAAAAACTTTTTTAAGAAAAGATGAAATCTAATCCAATTAATAGATTTTACCTTAGTTTTTTTTATTTAGAAGATTAATGAATTTCTTCGCTATTCTATCCATAGTTCGATCCCACCGACTTTTGTCCAGTTTTTGTCACGAAATTTAATCCTTGCCGTTTATGCTGTTTCCTAACCAAACTCTTATTTAAGATTCTGGTTGTAAAAATTTTTTAAAAATTTATCATAAAATAAAATTGAATAAATTGTTTTTAAGACATATTCATACAGAATATATAACGGTTTAATCAGGGGGAAAACAGTATTTTATTATATATATATATATTATATATAGCGTATTTTTTTACCACATTGAAACTTTGCACAATTACCTTGAAAATATTGCAGGAATTGAATTGAATTAAATTATGAATCGAATTATAATTGATATTGAAAATATTGCAGGAATTGAATTGAATTATCGCTGATATTGAAAAATATTACATGAATTGAATTGAATTAAATTATTAATTGAATTATTCCTGTTATTGAAAATATTGCAGGGAATTCAACATTGCATTAAATTCAAACGGGATAATGCCAAACTTTAGTACACCGTTATATGCAGTCAATTTTTTATATGTACTTTTTTTTTTTAATTTTTCTGAGTAGATAAGTTAATTATTAATTTTCTGAGTAATAATGCTTTATACAAATTTATAACCGAAAAAAAATCATATGGATTATTAAAAATAAGATTAAATTTTTCCTTCGAATTCAGGACATTCGAAATATAGCTATTTCAAAATAGTCAAATAAAATTTTAAAACCAGTGCATTTTGAAATAAAATTAAATGGAAAAGTTTTCAAAATAGTGTCATCTTAAATTCTAAACCAATCACATCTTTCAGAAGGCTTGTTAAAACAAATAAATTTCAAACAGAAGTTCTAGTTCCACGAAAAAATGTTTCGAAACGACGCAAGTTGAATTTTTTTAAACCTCCTACCTGTTAGTCAATCCCCTCTTCCCACTGTTTCCCCCCTGATTAAGGCCTCGCGTTGCCATAGCAACGAAAGGTGAAGTCATACTAATCACTGAAAACTTACAATACAGTCATGTACGGCTGTTGGGTTTTTATTTTAAACAATACTTAACCTCGTCAGAGTAGGATTTTATTTTAAAGAGAAAAGTTCTTTGATTTTTTTTTTTTTTTTTTACCCTTGTTTGTTTAATTCATTCCATTTGATTTGAAAGTAATTAAATAAATAAATAAAAAATAAAAATAAAGCGAAAATGAAAAAAAGGAAAATAAATAAGAATAAAAAAATAAATAAATAACAATATAAAATGAAATCAGTAAATAAAAATATAAAATAAAATAAAAACAAAAAATAATTAATAATTAAATAAAAATAAATAAATAAATAAAATAAATAAATAAAAAAAAAAAATAAATAAAATAAATAAATACAAAATAAAATAAATAAATAAAAAATAAAAATAAATAAAATAAATAAATACAAAATAAAAATAATAAAGAAAAATAATACAGAAATAAAAAATTAAAAATAATTTTAAAATAATAAAATTGAAAAAGAAAATTGTGGTGAATGTCTGTGTTTATTTTTTTTTCTACAATGTCATTAATGTAACATTTCATTAAATTAAAATATCATTAAACTTGTGTATAAATCTGTACTAGTTTTTACCTCAATATTATTATTGGGCAAATTCGTTTCGTTTGTTACTCTACGACCAGCTTTTGCACACTTTAGGCTAATTAGACTGGCACCTATAGTTTAACGTGGAACCCCTAACAAACATCCATGCCACCGCCAGCATTCGAACCTGAAGCCTGTAGTATCAAAAAACCCAAAACGCTAGTCAATTGACTATCAAGCAGCTATTAGTAACAATTGACCGCTTTTGGTAATACTAGTAATGATTTTAATATGGTATAAATAGAAACATTACAATATTTACATAGCATTTATTAAGGAGAATGATATATAATTTTAATTCATTTTAAAACCTCGTATTTATCATACAATAACTTATCGCCCCATTTTCATTTAATTTTTCACGAAAATAGCGAAAATGGTTTTTAATATAACGAAACCTAAACAGACTAAATAAGTTGCGGCTATGATGGTATGTTCTGCCTTTGTTTCAAATCCTATCATTACATCACTTTTATTAACTATTCTTCACCGCTGGCGACTTTGTTGTAGGTACTGTTTCAAAAACAAGGAATGTGTCAAAAATTGTGTCAAGAATGTGCCAGATATTGAAAGGATGTGTCAGATATTGAAAGAATATATCTATTTGATCTGTGAGCTAAAGGGTGGTATTCTAACCGAAAAGCAACTTATTCTCTAAAAGCAAGTTACTCTAAAAAAGAAGAAATACAACATACCATAGGTTACTATTTGTTAAAGAAACAGATTCATTTTGCTTTTACCCTAGTTGGGCAACTAAATACTTTTAGCAATGAATAATATATTATTATACATTGCAACTGGACTTTCTCCTACGCACTGGCAAGATCGCCCTGAGGCGCTTAGGGGAAATTGTTAGTTGACCTCGAGACTCTCACCCGAGAGGAAGTACAACGCAAACATGCGCTTCTGTTGAGAAATGTTTACGTTTAGATTTTTACTGTCTCTCATCCCCAAAGGAAATATATTTAAGACAACTCTGCGTATTAATCGGCCTTCAGACTCTCACCTGGACAGGAAGTATATTTCGCGCATCCTGTACTTAGCCGAGTCTCGGATTTCGGCTTAGAAGTGGAGTTCTTCCACGAATCCATAATTTCCTGTCTTTAAATGTATTAAATATTGTATGCATCTAACTGTATGTGTGTGGGATTTGTGCGTAGGTAAATAAAGTTGTGAGTTTGCTAATCTATGCATCTCTTCAGTATCTCAACCGAAACACACCCAGTTGCAATCAGGTTGCCCAAATTGCTCACTACAATATTGTTAAAAATTTATAGCAATAGAATTACTTAATTTTTATTTTATCGTAAAATAGGATCAACTTTCAATTAAATTTAAGTCTGTTTTATCTAAGTTTGTCTGACATTTTATATTTTATGTGCGAATTTCTTTTCATTTCATTGATAGGTTTTAAAGAGATCAAACACCAAATTTGTTGAATTACTTTAAATTTTTTAAAATCTAGAGCTTCAAAAATATTTACTTTCTTTACAAAAAAAAAAAAAAACCACTTTTTAAGACTTTATAAAAGCAAATTAAATATTTACACTTTTTTTTTCACCTCTGTTTAAGCGACCCAGGCTATATGAACACCCACGGCCAACTCCCACGTTGCTTTTCCTCTGCAAAGATTGCAATATCGATCGGCGGCATTTTTATAAAGGAAAAAAAAAAATTACAAGTTACATTCCATTCAAAATATATTTATTTATACAAATGAAAAAAAAAGCCAAGAAAGGTCGGGAAAAGGAATTCAATCCCTTCGCATTATTTCGAAATATCAGAAAGAGGAGGAAATCGAATTTATTCCGAAGACCCAGCCATCTCCGGAAAACATTTCGCTGCTTCCGAAAATATTTTTGAAGGTTTTCGGTAAAGTAACGGAGATGAAAGCTCCGGGAGGCTTTTATATTTTATCTTTTTAACACCGCATTCGAAGGTTTTTTTTTTTTTTTTGTTGTTGTTGTTCCATTCGATACGGGAACTATCAGAAGGAATTTTAAGACAGAGAAGAGCAAGATTTTTTTTTCATATCAGCTGCAACTAGTAGTGATTCAATATATATATATATATATATGTATACATACATATACATATATGTATGTGTGATATATATTTATATATGGGGCCTGAATGGCCGTGTGGCTAGCGCTCTGGCGCTCGGTACCACAGGTTTCGGGTTCGAGTACCGGCGGTGGCACGGTTGTTTGTAGTGGTTCGAATCCACTTCAAACCGTATGTCCCTGTCCAATAGGATCGTAGAGCGTTGCGGGGGCATTGTTACTCCGCGTCTGTGGCTTATCTTCGAGTTACACGCGCCTCCTGGGTAATACAAAGGGAGTAACGTCTGTGCAGCGCTTGCCTTAAGGCATCCACGACCAAGCTGTCTAACTGTTTGCCAGCTGCATTAGAAAGAAAATATATATATATACGCCCTCACACACATATATATATATGAATAGTTGGTCTGCAATCTGTCACCCCTAGAGGAAATATATTTAGCTCTACTCTGCGTATTAATTGGCCCACAGACTCTCACCCAGAGAGGAAGTATATTTCGTGCACCCTGCGCGTATCAGAGTTTCTAGGTTAAATGCTTTTGCGGCGTGATGGCCAATTGACGAGCGCTCTGGCCTTTGGTATCACAAGCTTCAGGTTCGAATCCTGGCGGTGGCATGGATGTTTGTTGGTGGTTCAGAATCCACGTTAAACGGTAGGTCAAGGCCTATCAGTATAAAGTGTGAAAAAATGACAGTAGAGCTGCAAACCAAACCGAGTTTCTGGTTTTCGGCTTAGAAGGTGAAGTCCTTCCACGAATCTATAATTATCTGTCTTTGTGTTAAATAGTGTATGTCTCTAATTTTATGTGTGTGGTGCTTGTGCGTGTGTCAATAAAACTGTGAGTTCTCCAACCTGCTCCTCAGGTATCTCAACCCAACGACACCCAGTTACAATCTGGCTGCCTAACCTGCACACTACTGATTGAAAATTGCAATACAATTTTCAAAGCTTTTTTAGATATTGTGACACATTCTTTTTAAAAGAAGATTTCAAGAATCAATTCATTATGTTTAATTCTTAATCCATGATCAGTGGATATAACTACCAGTTCTTCTTCAGTTAAAAGTTAAACGATCAACTCCACAACTTACAGATGGGAAAGTCTCATTGGTTGAAATGGAAATTTACAAACATCCATCAATCATATAGACGAGCCAGTCAAGAAAGTTACTACTCCTTGTTTCTGGGAAACTTTCTTTGGCGCTTTATTGCTGTTTGGCACTTTTTAAGTGAATAAAAGAATAATTATAAAAAATATATATATAGCAATCAGAAAGGTTAATTAAAGGTTAAAGGAAAACCGACAAGAAAAACAGTAATTATATTTATTTTTATATATGGACACACATTTATAAAGAATAGCACGAAGTACAACTGGAAATCTTCTAGGTGCGCCACTAGTTTAGAATTTAATGTGTATATTTTCAAATGTAATATTTCTTTAACTCTAATATAGGGCCTGAATGGCCGAGAGGCTAGCGCTCTGGCGGTCGGTACCACAGGTTTCGGGTTCGAATCCCGGCGGTGCCATGGATGCTTGTAGTGGTTCGGAATCCACTTTAAACCGTAGGTCCCGGTCTAACACGATCGTGGAGAGTGACATTAAAAATAAGGAAGAACTACTGTTCATGTATATAGTGATTTGGGGATTATAGCCTTTGCTGCTTCACATTCCCATATACCACTTCATTCATCATCATTTAACTCTAATAAACAAAGTCTCATTATTATAGCTTTTTATTTTGTTTGTTTCATTAAACATCAGAATACGAACGAAAAAGAACTGAATGTGAAAAAACTAAACAAGTCATTATGAACGTAACAGCACAACATTAATCAGTTCTGTATACAAACGTAACCATTCATTTGACATAGGAAGTGTTTTTCGTTTTTTTTTTTTTTTTTTTTTCCTGGCAACTTCCTCTTTTTAATTCTGCTGCTCCCATTTTTCACTTCTCTTTAAAGTACTGAGCATTTTTAATTGTTCTGTGACTAATTATAACTGATTATTAATCATTATCCTTTTTATTGAAGAAATGTATTTAATGAATTTAAAATTTGAAATATCTTTTCCAGTTACTCTTAATCACTTTAATGTTATCAACATTAATCAGTTATTTATTTAGTATTGAAAACTTAATTTGTAATCTTTTTTACGTATATTTTTCTAATTAAGGACAATAGAAATTCGCTAAATAAATTACAACAGAAAAAATGTAAAAAAATGTGCGTTTGAAAAAGCAAATTACGACTATTTTGGATATTATGAATTTTAATTGTAATTTTTACGGTTTTAATGTGATTCTATTTTGTATGGATAATTTTTATTATTGATGTCTGTTATTATTGCTTGATATTTTGTTAAACAGTCAAATTATTAGCTTGTAACCATGCTTCCCATTACGCACTGACAAGCTCGGCCTTTGGGATCACAGGCTTCAGATTCGAATCCTGGCGGTGACATGGATGTTTCTTAGTGGTTCGGGATCCACGTTAAACTGTAGGTCCCGTCTGTTTAGCCCTCATGTGCACAAGGTAACCGTACAGCGACAAACCAAATCTTACACACTGGTAGGAGCAGCCCCTGTGGCGTTCAGGAGAAATGATTAGTTGGCCTACAGACTCTCACCCGGAGAAGAAATATATTTAGCACATCCTGCGCGTATCCGAAGTTATATATTTTCAGGTTTTCGGCTTAGATGTGGAATCCTTCCACGAATCTATGATTATCTGTCTTTAAATGTGTTAAATAGTGTATGTCTCTAATTGTTGGAGTATGGTGTTTGTGCTTGTGTCAATAAAGCTGTGAGTTCTCCAACCTGTGCCTCAAATATCTCAGCCCAACCAAACCCAGTTACAATCTAGTTCCCCAACCTACACACTACAAATTGATATCACTCCATTAACGGATATTACAAATAACTTACATGAATTTTAATAAAATAAAATATTTTTAAAACACATCTTTTTTAACCATATATATTTAAAAATTAAATAACTAAAAAAATAAGAACTTTTATTTAATTTTAAAATAATTTGTATTTTTCTTCTCCTTTAAAAAACTTAATATCGAAATAGGAAAATATTTAATAATATTAATATATTTTTTCGTGTTTTTAGATATTTGATGATGGCAACTACTACCTGTTTCGTCAGCTGATTCGCTGTAAAGAGTGTCTTCCTAACTCGAAGGGCTTCTGGACGATATAAAAGGGCACTCTTCGGTAAGATGAAGTTCCTCAAGTGCTGCAGTGTTCTAAAAAAAATAGAACTAATTTATTCATTATTCTATGTGGCATGTGAAAAAAAAAAAAAAAAATGGAAACAATCGGGAAGAAATACTTATAATATGATCTTTTTGTAGCAGTAGAAGAAGTTTTTCATTAAATAAGTATTGACTATTACATTTATTTACTATTAACTAGTTAACTTCTGTTTCCTGTATATAAGTATTTAATGGAGAGGTAAAAGGGTTATTTTGAATTATATTACACTAAATAAATACTTTTAATCTCATAAAAGCAATCTTATACTTTTAAAATTAAAGGAATTACCTTTCGGGCCTTAATACCCCGTACCTGTTTCGGAGTACCTATGGGATAAATATACCCCTAAAATCTCCACATATTCATTAATATCAAAATTACATTTATACTATTCATCATCATCATCAGCGACGCAACAGCCCTATGGTAGTCCAAGATCGTCTGCCTTCTGGCAGATTTCGAAATATGAGATGTTTTTTTTCTTTTTACGAGATAGGGTTGTCAGTCCTACTCCCAACGCTTTACAGTCATATTAGACCGGGATCTACGGTTTAAAGTGGATTCCAAACCACTACAAACACCCATGGCACCGCTGGGATTCTGAAAAACCCGAAACCTGTGGCACCGAGTGCCAAAGCGCTAGAATTTATACTATTATAGTTATGCAATTAAAAATCCTAAAATTGATGTCATTCATACGTCAATTTTAATGACAACTGCATTTAATACCTTAGAAAAATAATTAGTTGCAGATTGATGGCCAATTGGCTAGCGCTCTGGCGAATTGAAATTGTGATTGAAATGAGCAATAACGATTGTGATATGATGTGTGCCTATTAGAATTTTTTGTTACACATAGCATGTAGATCTAAGGCAGTTTTCTTTGAAAATCTTCACATCAAACATTACCGTAATATTAAATGCATTTGGGAAGATTATTATTTAGAAATAATAGATAGTTTAACGGTATCATAACTGTTACGGCATATATAGAAAACTAACTTGCACTAATTAATACCTTGAAACACGTATGTCATTAGTAACAGCAGGGTAGTTCTAGAATACTGCCCTGCAGTGCAAGAGATTGCGTAGCACAGGGCTTTCCGGGAAGCTGGTGCCTACAGACTATCATGCAGAGTAGTTGACAAATTATCTGGTAACTCTTCAGTAGTCGTTATTTTGCCACCAAACTGTATTGCTTAGTAAACAAGTCGTGCGTTCTTGTTTTAATTATCTAGCGACTGCATTAAATTAAGGTGCACTCTATTTCCTTTTTTATTACTAATATAACCGATTTACATTGTAACTTTATTTTATTGTAAATTAATTTTTTACACGCGCCCGAGAATATTACTGTGTCCAAAAATTAAGATAAATTTTTAATTTTAAATTCCCGGGCTTATGGAATTTCAATTTTTTTTTTCTTATTTAGGTAGTTGGCATGCAAGTTCTTGCTCAATGTTCAGACATTTCAAAAATATGCCGGAATCAGTTTTAACGTCTCACGCCAAGCTTCAAATACTAATGAATATTTTAATTAAATTTCACACAGACATCAAGAAATGCCAGAATTCATTGAGCAAAAAAAATGTAAACAAAATGTAAAACAAAATGTAAATTTTGTTTGCGGTAACGTATAGAATGTTGCAGAAGACGTTCGGTGAGCATTCCTATATCGGAAAGAAATGTTTAGAAGTGGTATAAACAGTTCAAAGAAGGCAGAGAACGCGTTGAAGACGAAGAGCCCTCTGGTCGACCATCCATCTCGACCGACGAAGCTCACGTCCAAAAATTAATAATTTAGTGCTTGCAAACCGTCGATTTACAATTAGAGACCTTACTGATGATGTTGGAATTTCAAAAGGATCAGTCAATTCTATTTTGGGCCACAAACGCATCAAATCTCGATTGGTACCGTTAACACTGAATGCGCCAGTTCGCACTGCATTTATTCTTCGTGACTTTTTGCCAGAAATGAGATCCACGTCGTTCCTCAACCGCCTTATTCTCACCGTGCGACTTCTGGCTATTCCCTAAACCCAAAAAACCACTCCAGGGTTTTTGAATCGATTGAAGAGATTCAACGCGTGATTTGATGGCCATCCCTGCCGATGACTTTTTAGCATGCATTGAGGGTTGGAAAAAAGCGTTGGCATAAGTGCATTGTGTCCGTAGGGGATTACTTTGAAGGGGTTGAAATAAATTTTGAAGAATAAATAAAAGTTTTTGAAAAAAATATAATTGGTCTTACTTTTTGGGCTCCTCAGTAGTAGACCTTTTGCTAAAAGATCAATAATCTTTAATTTACAGTCGAGAAGTGTAGAACTTCCTAAAGATCTCTTGAATTTAATGGTGGGATGCTCTCGGAATAAATTACATACTCGTAATTTAAAGAAATAGATAGATTTTTAAATATTTATTTATTTTCATTTACTTTTCATTGGATTTAATATACGATATTTTATTAAGCCATGGAAAATGAATGAAAATTGTTAGGTTTTCTTTAATTTTCATTCAGTAATGGAATCTTTAAAATTTGAATATTATTTAAAATGATAAGATATTGATATTGAAATACATTTGTTGAGATGAAAATATGATTATTAAAATTTTAGAAAAGATATTTATTAAATTTAAAAAAAAAGTGCCCGATTCGTGGCTCAGTGGCAACGCGCGTCGATGATGAGCGTTAAGGCTGATGTTCCATCCGCTGGCGACTTTATTGTAGACACTGTTTAAAGAAGCGAGGAGACTCGATGGCGTTTCGGGATGTTCGGCATCTTGCCTCGTGAGTGGGATAACCTGGTGGATACACACATGCAAGTAGGATATACACTGGTGGATACACACATAACCCATTCGATACACACATGCGAAGTAGTTCCCAGTTCAGTTAGTAGGAAGGCACCGTCCTGATTCTTCAGCGACATGGAGCCAAGTCAGACTTCTACCTACGGGTGCTCCATCCCAATAGAATCTGCTTCTGGGAATCTGCAGAATCTGCGTGATGGGAAACTCGCACATTCTGGTGGGAGTTTTCGGGTTTTCTACCCTACGATACTCAAATGTTGGGTATTTTCCCTAAAAGTCCTCCCGGAAGGCACTGGCATCCTTTTTCAACGACACGGAACCAAGTCTGACTTCTACCTACGGGTGATCCATCGGTACAAAAGCTGCCCCCTTTCCCTCCATCCATGCGTAGATTACTCATGGGATGTTTGTTCCACACTGCAGGACACAGACGATTAAATACAAAAAGTAAAAGTATTAATTAGTTATTTTTGATTAAATTTCATTTTACTTATCAAAAAATTAGATTTAATATTAAAAAAATCCTTTTTTTTTTGCTCTGGCATGTTTTTTTTTTTTTTTTTTTTACTTTAAGTCTGTATTTATTGGAAAATAAATTAGTTTACTGCAGAGTAAAAATGTGACCAAATAATCTACATTTAATAGTCACGCTCTTAATTGGAGCACCAGTGTAGAATTAAAACTTTCCAGACGAAAATTTCTATGAAACCACAACAACAACAACAAAAAGTTAAGAAACCTATTCTAAAAAAAAAAATCTGAAAAACAGACGATTTTGGTGATCAAAAATTAAATTTTCTTCTAATAAATCGAAACATTTTAGACAAGTGTCTTTGATTAAATCTAATAAGAAACTTTTATTAATTAACATATAAAGGAAAAAATACAGATTCTCAATTGTTAAATTTGTCTTTTAACATAAATGTTTAATCTTTTCCTTAATATAAATATCCTTTAAAATTTCTTTGTTTATTTTAAATGTTTTAAAATGTCTTTAAATATCTATTTCCTTATAAATGTTTCGGTCTGTATTTTGTGGATAATTCATTTTGTTGTTGTCGATTCTTATCCTGCATGGTAATCCTACTTTCTTATTACATTCTTGGTAATCCTACATTCGTGGTAATCCTACATTCTTATCCTACGTACTTATCCTACGTACTTATCCTAAGTTCATTTTGTTGTTGTTGATTCTTATCCTATCTACGAGACATCAAAAACCCACGAATTCGTATGGACTCATGGTTGAAGGGAAAGGGGGCAGCTTCTATTATGATGGAGCACCCGTAAGAGAAGTCTGACTTGTCTCCGTGAAGCTCTACAGTCATATTAGACCGGGACCTACGGTTTAAAGTGGATTCCCAACCACTACAAACATCCATGGCACCACCGGGATTTGAACCCGAAACTTGTGATTCCGAGCACCAGAGTGCTAGACATTCAGGCCTCTGTAATTCATTTTTAATGAATCTATTTTAATCTGTAAAATTTACAATTGAAAATTTTTTTAACATTACTAAATATTGTGCAATGAATCCTATGCACTTTTATTTGTGAAAAAAAAGCATGTTTGAACTTTATTAATCAAAATAGTTGTGGACATATTAAAGAACAATTTTACTCAAGTAAGAACTGTTATACTACAAAAATAAATAAATAAATAAAAAATCCGCGAGAAATAAAAAAATGTAAACTTGCAGAATAAGTTTTTTAAATAACTTCGTTATGCGTGCAACAGGAAATTGAGTAGCACTTTAGTTAACAGGCTAAATCAAGTGCATTCTGGTAAATACTAAATTAAATGAGATTTCAAATGCTTCCCATATTTACTTGTGTTGTTTAAATAGATGTTCTGTTGTCTGGTTCATTTCGTGTAAGTTGTTACTTCCTCTTTTCCTCTCTCTGTTTTTTAAATAACTTTGAATTTAAGACATATTTTTAGTTTTTTTTTTACATGTTTTAAAATGGAATAAGTCTTTTTCTGATCTTTTATGCTGTTACGAAATTGAAGATTAAATGCTACGAAATGATGAAACTGAAAAATGTAACACCTCACTACAAGGTTTACAAATTTCTACGAGGTTTGGTTCGCTTTGTCGCTCTACGGTCATTTTGTGAACACTTAATGAGATTGATTGATGAGATTGATGGTCATTTTGTACACACTTGATGAAATTGATTAGCACACTTTGTGTGGTAATGAGATTGGGACCTACAGTTTAACGGGGATGCCGAACCACTCACAAACATCCATGCCATCGCCACGATTCGAACCTGAAGCCTGTGGCACCAAAGGCCAGAGCGCCGCAACTTCTACGAGGAGTGGGATACACCTAAACGACTTGAAATCACATAGCAGTACAGTCTAGCAAATGCCTTCCTGGAGGGGTAACGTACATGAAAAGTACCAGTAATTAAAGGACATCACGAAAAGTGAATGTTTTTAAGTGATGAAAGTGAAAATTGTAGCACCTCACTACAATGTTTTCACGAAATTGTAATTTCGGTTTCTAAGAAAAGTAACAGTAACAAAGGGGATATCATTCAAACTGTGCAACAAGATATCTCGGCATGGTGGGCTATAGTTCGGGCATTCGAACTTGTATTGTTCTGTTTCAGATCTAGCACCTAATTCTCCGTGCTTGAAGTCCATTGCGTACATTCACGACTTTTGGCAACTTTCTGGAACCAAGCTTCTCATATAACTACTAGTACATAGACATCCAAAAAGGACTATAGCTGGAAGTACGTCTCATATTGGCTATTGCTGAGGCCACTATGAGGATTACCCATCGCACTAGGCAGTCTTTTAAGTCAGATGCATATCCGCTAGCTCTATTTTCGTATGATTAACCTTCTTACTTTCGTTGCTTTAGTGTGTGAAATGAAAAGTTTCTGGGAGAAGGCTCAGAGTTCGCGCACCTTTGCAACATCATCTACCACGCGCGGAAGGCATTTCCGATCTTATATTGGAAACCTGGTGATAAGTCAGCTGCAAAATCCTTAAACACACATCTGAACACCATCAAAATCATCAGAATCACCAAATGCGTCATTTAAGCCTAAAACAAAATCTCCATGGCACAATGAATTCAAACCAATAGGCAGATACCTGATGGTCAACTGGCTAGCGCTTTGACCTTTGGTACAACAGACTTCAGGTTCGAATTCTGGAGGTGGCATGGATGTTTGTTAATGGTCCGAATCCGCGTTAAAATGTAGGCCTAGAGTGTGCAAGAAATGACTGTAGAGTGGCAAACCAAACTAATATGCATTTTTAATTTCTCTTATGAAATCAGTCTACCAAACTTTTAATTCAAATAACAACAATTTGTTTTTAGAATAATTATTTCATTGATACGTAATTTAGGCATATTGTACACTTTTACGGTAACAGTTAATACTTTTACATCAATTTAAAACAGAATGATTTTTTTTTTCTGTTTGTAAAACATTAAAAATAAAATTAAATTAAAACCATTAAATGCCCGAAATAATAACTTATTTATTTATTCATTAAGGTGCAAGTTCAATCCGTAGGCGGCTTTATTGTAGACACTGTTTCAAAAACGAGGAGTCTCAATGGCGTGTGTGATGTTCAGCATCTTGCCACATTAGTCGGAGTAGCTGGTGGGGTTTTCACAAATACGATATGCAAATGTGAGGTAGTTTCCCTTATAAAATCCTCCTGGAAGGCCGTGTCCTCCTTCTACAGCGACTCGGAACCAAGTCAGACTTCTACCTACGGGTGCTTCATCACAACTGAAGCTGTCCCTTTTCTTCCATCCATGAGTACACTACTCATGGGGGTGTCCATCCCGTACTACAGGACATTAGGTTTAAACAGACTCTTTTTTTACGATATGATTATACATTATATTTATATTCATAGTTATAAACCATTCTGAAATTCATCAATGGCTTGAAAATTTTTGCAAAAGCAATGCGAAATTCATTTTTGTTTAAATATTAAATTCAATCGGAGAAATATAATTGTTTCCATTCTTCGATATATTCCAAGAACGATGGTCGAGCGGTTAGCGCTCGGTGCTACAGGTTTCGGGTTCGAGTCCCGGCGGTAGATGTTCGTAGTGGTTCGGAATCCACTTTAAGCTGTAGGATCTGGTCTCATATGTTCCTTAGAACGTCACAGAGCCCAAACAGACTTCTCACCCACATCATTCCCAAACTGTAAAAGAGGCAACTCAGCTCTAGGTACAGTGAAGTTTTGTAATGGTAGTAGATATATTCCAAGAAATAAATTTAAATAATTTAACAATTAGGAATAATTTAATAATTATATATTATTTAATAAGGGGCCTGAATGGCCGAGTGACTAGCGCTCTGTCGCTCGGTACCACAGGTTTCGTGTTCGAGTCTCGGCGGTGCCATGGATGTTTGTAGTGGTTTGGAATCAATCCACTTTAAATCGCATAGCGTTGTGGGGGCATTGTTACTCCGCGTCCGTGGCTTATCTTCAAGTTACACTCGCCCCCTGGGTAATGCGAAGTGAGTAACATCTGTGCAGCGCTTGCCTTAAGGCATCCAAGACAGCTGTCTGCTTGTTTGCCAGCTGTATTGGAAAAAAAAATTTAATAATATAAATATATTATAAATATTATTTAATAATATAAATATTATATTATAATTATATTATTTAATAATATAAATATTATATTATAATTATATTACTTTTAATAATTGATATCCTTATTTTGTGTTATCTTTTAGGTAAAATGGGTGGCTTTTCAAACTCCTCTAAAGAGGGTGAAGCGTGACATTCATTTCAACAATATTTACAGATCCACTTTGGGAACCCCGAAAAACAGCTTCTCAAGAACAAGAATCCTTAAGAATTTCAGAAATACTTCAAGTGTTAACTTCGATGATCCTCTTTTTGACGAACAATGGTATTTGGTAAGGAGATTTCCTTTGATTATTATTGCTTTTTTTAGCTTCGAATAGTTTTATTCGAGTTAATTCTCTCTTTGAAGACCTTTGAAGGTCGAAAATAACGAAGACTTTCGAACTCTTGTTTTAAATATCCAATTATAGCTCATTCTTTTCTTCTTTTTTATTTTTAAATCAAGGCTTATTTCTTTTTCATGTTTTGAAATATGACTCTTTTGTAAAAGAAAAGAACTAATTAATCTAATGAAATTAAACTGAGCAATTTGTATTATTTATGTTTTTGAAACTTTATTTTAAGCATGTTTTTTTTTTTTTTCTAAATTATTTAAAAATATATTTTCTTTTTTTCCCTCAAGTATTTTTGATCTTAAATTATTGATTTATGAACTCAAAATTAAAGTTGTTATTTATTCATTATGTTTGTTATGATAATTTTTAATAATACTTATTTTATTATGCTATTAGTTTATTAGGGGCTCTGGCGTTCGTTGCCAGAGGTTTCGGGTTCGAAGTCCGGCTATGCCACGAATGTTTGCAGTGGTTCGGAATCCACTTTAAGCAACAGGTCCCGTCTAATATGCCTGTTGGGCGTAGGGCTGACAACTCTACCCCGGAAAAAAAAAAAGTATCTCCTGTCTTGAAATTTGCCAGTAGGCAGACGGCTTTGGCCCGCCATGGTGTTGTTGCATTAATGATAATAATGTTGCTGAGATATTCTTCCTCTAAAATTGCATCTTCAAAGTTTCTGTTTAAAATAAAAAAAAAAATGCAATAAGATGAGAAGGAATACTTAGAAGTGCTAAAGCACTTTGGTATACTTAGGACTCTGTTCATTTTAAGTTAAAGCTATTAATATATATATATATATATATATATATTTTTACATTAAGTACCTCATGTTCCACTTTATTACTACACTAACGGCTAGAAGGAGAGTATTGCCCTCCTTGTGGGGACTTTTATATGTAATTATTCTACTTTTGCATGGTAAATGCGGCAAAACAAAATAAAACTCTTATGAGGTAGCTTGACGAATGTGACATACATACGTTGTATCATTCATCAACGAATCTCCCATTTTCTTGAAACAGTGACTTATGCCCTGGTACACACACACTAGTTCCATCCATTACCACCGATTTAAAACATTGAATGTTTTTCGAACTAAACCCATGCAGTGACTTATTATGCTCTAGTACACACACACTAGTTCCATCCTTTACCACCAATTTAAAACATTGAATGTTTATTGAACTAAACCCATGCAGTGACTTATGCTCTAGTACACACTAGTTCCATCCTTTACCTTTAATTTAAAACATTGATTGCTTTTCGAACAAAACTCATGCAGTGACTTATGAATGACACACTACTTCCCTCTTTACCACTGATTTAAAACATTGAATGTTTTTTAACTAAACCCATGCAGTGACTTATGCTGTAGTACACACACACTAGTTCCATCCTTTACCACCAATTTAAAACATCGAATGTCTTTCGAACTAAACCCATGCAGTGACTTATGCTCTAGTAACACATACACTAGTTCCATTCTTGATCACTAATTTAAAACATTGAATGTTTTTTTTTAGCTAAACCCTAAATCTTCCCTCTAATATCAGTTGAAAGAGATTTTGCAACCATTCCAATTATTTCCCTATCGACCATTTCTCACTGTGGCTTCCTTTCCTTGCAGCTCAACAAGGGCCAGACCGGATCTCCGCCGGATAACGATATCAATGTGCTTCCGGTGTGGGAATCAGGTATTACTGGCGAGGGGGTTCGGTTTCGGTACTGGACGACGGAATACACCCATTCAGCGAGGAGGTGGCTCGGAACTATGTGAGTTAAGCTTTCAGCGCACACAGAATGATTATTTTCTTATTCGTCCTTTCTTTTTTTTTTTTTTTTTTTCTGCGGGAGACATGATGAATTAGTCGCATTTCCTAGTTGCTTTTTTTTTTTTGACTGGATGGTGGTAACAGCTTGTTCCCATCATGTTTTGTCACTTCTAAACGACCTTCTTTTGAGGACCTTGAGTGATTTTTATGGATTTCCGTGTCATAAGCTAAATAATTTAGTGACGCAAAGGAATTTTTTTTACTTCCCCTTTCTGTTTGGATTGATGTTGCTTCCCTATGTTTATCTGTGCGTACATCTTTAGGGATGTATTTAACTGTTTTATTTCGTTACTAATCTAATGCATCAATGAAAATCCAAAGACTGTTTTAATTACTCACAGTCTTTTATAAGCTATATAACACATTTTTTAATGCCACTAAAGATACATTTCATATATATAAAAAGTGCATTTCATATGATGAAATATTATGTGTTAAATATGTGTTGTACCGGAAATCCGTAAAATTCGAAAGAAATTAGTAAAACCAAAAGAAATACTTATAAAAATCCAACAAAATCCAGAGGGTGGAATTATCATGGAACACATACTCAAAAGATAATATAGACCATGTTATTTCTGCTAGCTAGATGATTGGATCCAAGTAAAAAATAATAAAATATAAATAAATAACATAAATAAATAAAATAAATAATAAATAAATATAAATAAATAACATAAATAAATAATTAAATATAAAAAAATAAATAAATGTAAAATAGAAATAAAATTAAAAAAATGTAAATCAAACAATGATACTTTTTTTGCTGTATTTACCGTTTTTTTTTCTGTTATCCAGATGATTGAATCCATGTCAAAATAAATAAATAATAAATAAATAAAATAAAATAAAAATGTAAATCAAACAATCGATATTTTTTTGTTATATTTATCATGTAATTTCTGCTAGTCAGATTATAGGATCCAAGTCAAAATAAATAAATAATAAAAAAAAATTAAATAAATAATAAAAAAAATTAAATAAATAATAAAAAAATTAAATAAATATATATATATATATATATATAAAAGTAAATAAACATAAAAATAATTTAAAAAATATAAACCAGACAATCGATACTTTTTTTTTTTTTTGTATTTACCATGCTATTTCTGCTAACCAGATGATTGGATCCAAGTCAAAATAAATAAAAAAAAATTAAATAAATAAATAAATATAAAAAAATAGTTTAAAAATGTAATTAAACAATCGATCCTTTTTTTTTTTTGTATTTATCGTTTCATATTTTACGTAAGAAATCGTTTAAATTTATTTAAATACTTTGTATTACATTTTCTAAAATTTATGTTCTTAAATAGACAATGTTATAAAAAAAATATATTGTTAGTAGGAAATAAATTCGGAGTAATTTAACTGCATTGAATGCGAAATTGTTTCCTGGATGTATTTAATTTACAATTACTAAATTCAAAATGTGTTATTTGACGTCACATGGGTCATCCAGCTCTTTCCTGATTCCAACGTTTAGAAAGTATTCAATGTTGCATGTTTTTCCTTACTCTGCCCTCTGAATAATTCATTCCAAAACTATTTGAATGAAAACTAATACTAAGAGTTCACTTTAAGTTCACAGATTGTCCTCCTCAAGTGCTTTTCGACAGACAGATCGATAAGATTCCTATCGATGAGGAAAAAAAAAAAAAAAATTAAGTAGCTTTTAAAACTAAACATTCCCTTCACTTTAAATAATTTCTTTTTAATTGTAAGCTGCTGTTTTTTTATTGTAGTGCCTGCTTTCAGTTTCTTTTAATACAACTTATTTAATGTAGCTGTGGTCATTCGCCCTAATAAGCTTATATGTAGCAGATTAAATACTATATACTACATTATATTATAATCTACATTAACAAGAGACTTACACCACACAGTTTGTGATATAAGTCTAAAAAATACAATCCATCCAAATTGTGAAAAATTCAATCCGGTTCTGAAAACAGGTAAAAGTATGTATGTTCTGAATTCTTGCACATGAGCGCAACAAATTAACTAATACACAATAGTACATAGTTTGTGATACATACCTTATATACGTTGAACACATCAAGTTGAAGTCAAGTTTGTGTTACAATCTGTCAAAATTTCGAGTCTGCTCTTTTTCAAAGCAGTAACTGCGATGCAGGTAATTAAAGAAAATGAATCTCATCTACTCATAGGCTACCATTTTATCATCAGTCCATCAACTTCAAATACTAATAGATATTTCGCAGAATTACATTCAAAGTCTCTTCATACACTAATTTCATGATTATATATCTCAACGCTATTCAATTACTAAGTTTTTTGCAATAATGCGGAAATTTTAGTTATAAAAATCATTTCAAGGTCAATCAAGGTCATTGATTTAGAACATCAATATATGCATAGTTCAAACGCATAGTCCTTCAGAAGTAGTGGATATGGATTCACCAAATTAGAGTCATTCTTATATCACTTACATCTAATACAAAGGACATTTAATTTCCTTCAAATTTATATTCTTTTCTGAGATCGAGCACCAAAAAAAGTTGTTTAACACGACATGGTTTTTAAATTTCAATTTTTGTCTCTCAATCAACAGAGTGAATATTATGATACAAAAGTTTTATTATTTCATGTAGCATACTATAAAGTAAATACTCTTTTTGTTGTTCGTCTATTTTTAAAATTTTTTAAAAAATCTTTCAGGATTCCGTTTCGAGTGATGATCTTACCTACATGAGCGAAAAATCCAATCCAGTTCCAGAAAACAGGTAAAGTATGTTCTGAATTTCTCCCACACATGAATACGCAAATAATTCAAAATACCTCATATAAGTTATAAATGTGTGTTATAAAGTGTTATAAATGATAAAACGTAAGTTATAAGTATTTTAAAAACATCTTTCTTCAAATTTGATACGACATCTGATTCTTATCTTAAAGTATAAATATAAAGATGAATGGGGAAATAATATCTTTGTATGGGCTATATTTACACCTTATTATAAAGATATTTGGGCATTATTGTAAGGATTATAGATTTGTTTGATAACAGACTCATAACAGCTGCACCCATTTCCAATTGTTATTTAATGTTTCAATAGTCTTACCGTCAGAAGAGACACGTAAATTGAAGAGCAAGAGACTTTGTTTGTCTCCATTTAAGTTATCGTTGTTATTTTTTTTTTTTCCTGCCCGTCTCGTGGTTCAGTGGTAACGTGCGCCGCTGGTGAGCATTAGGGCGGAGGACACTGTTTCAAAAAACGCGGACCTCGATGGTGTTTGCCTGTTAAGCATCTTGCCTTGAGTCGGACTAGCTTGTGGGAGCTTTCCGAGTTTTCTTTCGTGCGATACTTAAATGTGGGGTAGTTTTCCCTAAAAATCCTCCCGGAAGACATTTCCTCTCCTTCGTCAGCGTCACGAAGCCAAGTCAGATTTCTGCCAACGGGTGCTCCATCACAACAGAAGCTGCCCCTTTTCCCATGAAACCACACCCGTGTGGTTTCATGGGAACACACGGGTTGTTGGACTTTGTCTAGACGTTGCTGTCTACCAAGTGGTATGAGAAAAAAATTTTTTTCCCTACATTAAACATTAATTTTCTTTTTTATGGAGTAGGATTGCCAACCCTACGGCTAAAGATCTACAGCCATATGAGACAGGGACCTACTGTTTAAAGTGGATTCCGAATCACTACAAACATCCACGACACCGCCGGGACTCGAACACGAAACCTGTGGTACCGAGCGCTAGTTACTCGGCCATCAGGTCCCAAGCAACTTGAAATCGCTTTGTACACTTACAAAGCGATTTCAAGGTCAGATTCAATCTTTTATTGTGCTGGTTCAGGCATTTGGACAACACGAATGTATGTTTAATACGAATAAACATAAATTCATGTTACAAATATATATATAGTATAAATAATAATAAATATATAGATAAATATATAAATATATATATTGTATATTTTAATTAAGCTGATATATACAAAATCTTATATCTTGAAATATTTATGAATATAGTCAACGAAATTCACATGCAAATCTTTCAATTTTCAATATCAACTGTGTGATGTGCAAAGAAAAAAAAAAAAAATTGCAAAAACGCCACAAACCAACAGAGGAAAAAAAAAACATGACCTTCGACACGTCAGGATTCAGAATCTATTAACTTTTCTTCCACAAGCTAAATCGCCGAACACCGTTATAATGTCAAACATGAACGCGGAAATAATTAAAAGACGCGACCACAGAAGTGAGAAATAAATGCAAACGATTTTTATATTCGAAGGCAGAAATAAAAAAAAAAAAAGTCGTTCTTTTGAAATAAAAAGGAATATATTATAATGATTTACTATAAAAATACACTTTATATTTAAATACATTTTTATTTATTTTTATTTGATAAAAAAGATGGAATCTATTCAAAAAAAGAATTTATTCTAAAGTAAAAAAAAAAAAAATTCTTAATCTACTTAAATAGAATGCGAATATTTTAAAATATGTTTCTGCAGTTAATGTGTTTGGCATTCCAACAATTCTAAAGCTATTTTTGAAATATTTTTATAAATAAAGAATGGCATATTTTTCTTCTTTAAAGAAATTAGAGCATTCCAATTCAATAAATATCACTTATAATTTAATGTAGAGAACTAAAACATTAATTGAAAATACAAACATACGAATTTAGTATAGAAACATACAAATACGAACACTTTAAAAAAAGTATAGAAAAAAATGCAATTCAATTCGAATATAAGGTACAATATTTTTATTTATAAATATTCTAATATATATTTAATTATTCGAATTCGAATATAAAATAATAATAATTAATAATAATAATAATAATAATAATAATAATAATAATAATAATAATAATAATAATAATAATAATTCGAATATATATTTATTTATTCGAATATAAGGTACAATATTTTTATTTATATATATTCGAATATATATTTAATTATTCGAATTCGAATATAAAATAATAATAATAATAAATAATAATAATAATAATAATATAATAATAATAATAATAAATAATAATAATAATAATAATAATAATTCGAATATATATTTAATTATTCGAATATATATTTAATTATTCGAATATTTTTATTTATTCGAATATAAGGTACAGTATTTAATTTCCAGGTGATTCTAAATAAAATCGAACAATTTAAAAAAGTATTGTCTTATTTTCTTTTTATAGAAATGAGAATGCAAAGACGCAAAGAAGAAACACGCTACAAAAGTGAACGCACACCAAAACATTTTCAAATGAATTTATAAATAAAATTATCGTCTGTCGCTTTTTTTTTTTTTTTTTTGCACTTTGGTGACATTTAAAAAAATCGCTTTGTCTTTCCTAAACCCTTACTTTCTTTCTTACTTCGTCATATGTTATCTAAAAATAGCATGTAGTCGTAAAAAAAACAACGGATAACATTCGAAAATTGATTGTATTTCATCATAATTGTGGTAAATTATTTATTTTATCTCATTCTATGGCGTAGTATATGATAAAACATTTTTAAGCTATATTATTTTAAACTCTTCTATCATTTCAGTTCCCAATTCCTGGGCCAGTTCTTGGTAGTCGCATTTGCTTACATTTCTTGAGTAAATATTTCTATTGCTAATTACGATACTAAAACCAATTTAGCATTTATTAATATTTCTACACAATTAACATTATACATTGCGAGTAATGAAATATGACCTGTACTTCAAATAGCTTCCCATCGTTAATTCCTTTTTTTCTT
This sequence comes from Caerostris extrusa, assembly GCA_021605095.1. Taxonomy (NCBI): domain Eukaryota; kingdom Metazoa; phylum Arthropoda; class Arachnida; order Araneae; family Araneidae; genus Caerostris; species Caerostris extrusa. The sequence goes on along the minus strand of BPLR01020181.1, from coordinate 7,335 downwards.
TAACAATCCTATCGGTACTGATTATTGTGACGATTACAATAAGGAAATTTCAACACATACGTCAAAATTCAAACAGCCCATTTATTTATGCTTAATTGAAACCTAAACTCATATTAACCAAATCCCAGAGATGATTATTTACCATGAATTCAACTATTAACAAAACATACTACTGCATCAGCATGCCTTCACGATTACACCGTATTTCGATCGTTCTCCCACCAATTACTCATTTATTAATTTTTTTTGCTGTTCTCGACATTTTTTTGCTAAGCGGCAAAAAAACTAATCAAACAGAATCATAGTTTAACAATATTTCGTCAAACACCAGAACCGTACAAAGTTTGATCAATTATAGCAGCGAGAAACCCACCATTGGGTATTTCTAACAGTGTGAAACAACTTTTCAAGTCTTTTTTTAGTGACAGCGTCATTTCGCAAAAACTGGCCACCACGATCGCTTGATTTGTCATCGCCCGATTATTGTTCATGGGAACATTCAACAGATGCAATTTCCTTCAATAAACTCACATTACAAACAATTTAAAAATGCTCATGAACTAATAAATCCAGTTTGCTAGAGTGACCATACAGCAAAAATTTTCTAAAACTTAAGGAACTGCAATTGTTAGCAAATTTTTTTAACAAATTAGCATATATCTGAGGTAAATTAAGTTATAATATCTTCATCAACTTTAAATTAAATGAGAAACCATTGGTTTCGGTAGTTAGTGGGACACCTTGTATATTATTGCAATAGATTGATAATATTATTGAATTTCAAAACTATTACTTCTGTAATCATTTGAAGACTAATATTTTTATAATCATCAAAGTTTTTATATTTATTTGGTTTCAAAAGACAATTCTATCGTAAAAGTTCCTTATGTATCAGTTTTACACCTTTTGATTGATATGTTCATGTACTATTTTCAACCAGAAAAAAATGAAAGATAATATTTTAAAAATTCTTTCGCTTAATTCGATTTTTGAGTTAGCTTTTAATTACATATGGTTATTCTGAGTGAGATAATTTTGCGTTTAATTATGAAAAAAGGTAATAATTTATTGTAAAATATTTACAACTATATTTTATCCGTACGATATTTGATAAGCATTTATACGATTGAGATAATTGAATTTAAAAATAACAATACAAATGAAAATTGTAGGTAACAAAGTGACAGCAACAGTAAAAGGTGTACTAAACTATCATTATCCTTCATTTGTCAATTGTTATTTTGTTATAATTGATTCAACTAAATATCTGTTAAGTACGAAAACATTATTGTGTTCTTCCATTATCTTGATCACCGAGTGATCTATTTTCGATACTACTTACTTTAATCACACTACCTTTACAATATAACCTTACTGATATTGAATCCGAGAACAAATTTATCAAAGTCATTAGATATTGTTCATGAAAAAGAAAAAAAAAATAGGGCAATTTAGGAATGACTCCCATGTAACTTTTAAATTCACTTTCCACCGATTGTCTGGAAAGGAAAATATCCGGTTGTAAGAAGGAGACGGACGATCCTAGGGGTGCTAGGGATGTTAGTATATATGAGGAAAAAAAGCAATTTTGAAAGAAAAAAATTTTAATACTTATTTTAGAATTTTTTTGTCACTTAATTTTTTTCTTTTGATATTGTGTAATTTGGGGCCTGAATGGCCGAGTGGCTAGCGCTCTGGCGCTCGGTACCACAGGTTTCGGGTTCGAGTCCCGGCGGTGCCATGGATGTTTGTAGTGGTTCGGAATCCACTTTAAACCGTAGGTCCCGGTCCTAATCGGATCGTAGAGAGTTGCGGGGGCATTGTTACTCCGCGTCCGTATCTTCAAGTGACACGCGCTCCTAGGTAATGCAAAGTGAGTAACGCCTGTGTAGTGCTTGCCTTAAGGCATCCAAGACCAAGCTGTCTAAGTGTTTGCCAGCTGCATTGGAACAAAAAAAAAAAATATTGTGTAATTTTAATTATTAAAGTAAATTATTTTTTACTTTTCTTCCCTATTAAACCGCTTTGTTTGAATGGTTGCTCGACTTGGTAGCTTGCCAATTTCCCACACAATCACTGGTCGAGGTATATTGTCATTGCGGAATTTCAATAATTATTTCCACTAACGAATTCCTGTGTAGAGGTCTCCTAAAGGGGAACTGGTCCATATACTTCTTACGAGGGAAAAACCAGGAAAACACCATACAACCATCTTAAAAGTAGTGAATCATATTCACAATATCTTCCATAACCTGGAGTGTTCTGTTGATTAATGATTTATGTTTCTGAACCATAAATGCTTTTGGAAGTGTTGGTTCTAAATTGTTTTCAATGATCCATTGAAATGGTGCTTTTATTGTAAAGTGGCCAATAAACTTAGCTCATAGATGTAGTATTTTCCTCACTAGAAGAATTGTAGCATTTCGTTCCCAGGAGAGAGAATGTGTATTCTTTTAAGAAGTGCATAATAACAACCTATCCCTCAAATTTCACAGCGGATAAACAATGTTATGGATATTTATATTACATGCAATTAATGTTTTGTACTAATGAGAACAGTTCGTCACTCGAATCTGATAGCAGATAAACAGTGTCATGGATAATGAGACACATGAAATGAGCGATTATCTGTTGGTCTAAACAATTACAGATGGGATATGGGCTGTTGCATCGTGACTGGTGATAGACCATGAGCTGAGAAAGTGTCTACTCTAAGGAGAATTGAGGGAAGCTGATCCCCCTCCCTTTGACGGATTTTCTTAAAGGGTTAAAGGGAGGTTTTGGAGAGAAGGAGAAAGAGGGGTATTCTGCGATGAGTCTACAAAGAAGTGTATTTTTTTCTCTTTTTCTCTGAAACGACAGAACAAGTTGGAGTTTTCGTCTGTTTTCAAAATGAGCCCCTTGTAGTTTCGTGTATTACGCCGTATGATAGTTAAGATCTGCCGTAGACTGGGTAAAATAGATTCGTCGTAGACTCGAGAATTCTGAAAATCTCCTTCCTTGGAGTGAACTGCACTTGTATATCTAATTTGTATCTTTAATTTGCATTTTTTTTTGTACAGGCCTGTATTAGCATATATATATATATATATATATATATATAGTGCTTGTAAATAAAATTTAAAGTGTTCCCATGTACCTGAAAGTGGCCCTCTTCTTGAAGGCGTTATAGGTCTAGCATAGGCCGAGACGTTACAACGTCTAAATACCCGAAAAGACTTCCATTTTGACAGTGAAAAAAATTGTATTTTAAATATCACTAGGCAGCGAAAAACCCACAAAAACAATGACTCAGCTTCAATGGATGCTCCAATGGTCAAGCCATGCGTGGGCGCACGGACAATTAAAGAAAAAATATTTATGCATTACATTCTTTAATATCAAACAATAAGGTAATGAAAGTTGCTCAGTAAATGTGTTTTTTAAAGTTATATTATTATTTTTTTAAAAATTTTATAGTGTATTGTGTAAACTTTTAACATTCTATTTATCTTAGTTATTTATTTACTTCATCTTTGTTGTTATTATATTTACACACTTCAGACTACTGAAGCAGCGATATTTGAGGAAGTGGTTTTTATTCAAAAGATTTAGTGGTGTTTACATTATCTGATCAAACAATGCTTTTAGATTTTGTTAGATTTTAGGTTTTTTTTCCCTTCTTTTGTCATCAATCTTTTGTTCTATTATTATGTATTGAAGGTAATAGTTGCCATGGGAACGTAAGGTTTTTTTTACTTATATTTTTATTGTATTGTTTTTAAACTATTAAGTCTATGATTTTTTAAGTTTGTTGTTGAAAAGGCTTTATTTTTTTTTTCTACATATTTTTGTTCTATAGGTTTTTTTTACTTATATTTTTATTGTATTGTTTTTAAACTATTAAGTCTATGATTTTTTAAGTTTGTTGTTGAAAAAGGCTTTATTTTTTTTTTTTTCTACATATTTTTTTCTACATATTTTTCTACATATTTTGTTTATTTTTTTTTTTTAATAAATTATAAAAAAAAAAATTTATTAAAATAAAGCAAAATATATTTTATAAAAGGATATTTATTAAAATAAAGCAAAATATTTTATAAAAAATATTTATTAAAATACAGCAAATTTAATAAAATTCAATAAACATTTTTTTATAAAATATTTTTAAAAAATTTTAATAAACATTTTTTATAAAATATTTATTAATTTTTTTAAAAATATATTACAAAAAATGTTTATTAAATTTTTAAAAAAATATTTTATAAAAATGTTTATTAAAAATTTTTTTTAAAAATATTTTTAAAAAATTGCTTTTTCTATAAATAAATTGTTAATGGGTCTTTCATATATTTTTTGGAAAACGTAATAATATTCTTTAAAGTATATTTGAAATTTTTATATTTATTACTAGTGTTAGGATGATTTAACATTAAGGTCGAAAAAAACCTTTTCCATAATTTGTTTCAATTTATTTAATTATTTTTGTAGAAAAATGGGTTGCATTATGTATCACATATGTATGCAATAAAAGGCTATCATGGGGAAATATTGCCTTCCGAGGGGGGAATAGGGATAATTAGGAATAATAGGGTATTTTATGGATAATTACCCGCTTTAAGATTGTTGCATGGGAGAAAATTCTGGAAATATCTTACTCAGCTGACTGATTATCGATGCGCGACGCTTTACATAATCGGTCACAATCTCCATCGAAACTTTCTGAAAGTAGCCAAATATAGTTTTGAACCTGGGTCTCCAGCCATACATATTACCACTTGGACACCAATCGAGAAGTTTAAAATGTATTAATTTTTTTTTTCATTATTACTTATTAACCATTGTAGTGTTGTGGGCTGGAGCAACTGGATTGTAACTGGGTGTGGTTGGGTTGAGACAAAGGTGAGTTTAAGAGCTCACAGATTTATTTACATACGCTCAAATACACACAATTAGAGGCCTACATTATTTTAAAGACAGATAATTATAGATTCGTGGTAGGATTCCACTTCTAAGCCAAAACTGATACTTAATTTTGCGCTGTATATACTACCTCTCTGGTGAGAGTCTGCAGGCCAACTGTTATACAGGGTTGCGTTAAATATATGTATATTAAACTGTAAATTAAACGTTCTCAACAGAAGCGCGTGATTGCTCTGTACTAAATATTTCGCGAGGCGGAGACGGCTCACACAGAGGAAATACAACGCCAATTCCTCTCGTGTGAGAGTCTCAAGACCGACTGACCATTCCCCATGAATGACGCAGTGCGTATGAGGAAACACAGTTACACCATTTAAAACCTGATATGATTTAATTGTATCCCTTTAATAGCTCACAATAAATGTTAGATTTATTAAAATATATTTAAAAATATATACTTAGATTTTGCAAATTTTTCTTTAAAAGCCATACAAGCCAATAATCTTTTTTTCTGTACATCAGAATCCTCAAGTTCTTATTAGCGCATGTTCTATAACTCACTTGCAGAAATTAATGTTGCCTTTTGGAATCTAATTCCCAAATTATATTTGTAGGAATAAATGATCCTCAATCATTGATTGAAAACTCAGAAATTCCCCCAAGTAACCTTTAACTGCAAATGAGATGTTTATTTTTATTTTTACAATCTCCAAGTTGAGTCTACTGATTTCTTTCGAAAACAGTAACTGCGTTATTCGCCCCTGCAGTTTCGAATCTGTTCTTCGGAGCGTTAACTTCGCTGATGACAACGAGCCACGAGTTGAGCTGATTCAATACAATGGAGAAGAAAATGAATTTAAACGCGCAAGTAAGAGAAAATAAAATTTGTATAAATTACAAAAACTACATTTTTTATTAAAAAGAAACACAAATTTATTATTTTTTTTTTTTTATTTAGATATTTTATTTTGGATTTTAAATTATATATATCTTTTGTAATATTCAAGAATTAACAATCTTTTAAAAACAAAAGATGCATCTAATTAGTTTCTTTTAATACTACTTAACATTTAATGTTTTTAAATCATTTACAACTTACTGTTTTGAAAATAGCTGGTTTGATGAAGGACATATATTATTGGCATTTTTATTTCGAAATGTTCTTATAAATAAAACCATAAATTATTCAATATGATTAAACCACTGTTATAAATGAAATTTTTCAATTACACATTCAATAGAAACCTCATCTTCTCCTAGAAGGACTTTTATAGAAATTAATTAACATTTGCTTAACATGGGAGATAAACTCCTTACCTAGTATTTCATATCGATGGGATATCCTCAAATTATTTTGATAAATCTTACTTTGAGCCAGAAGAAAATGCCTATAGTCTACATAATAATTACTGACTTAATGACAGAAATCAAAAATAGTTCGTAAAAATATGAAATCTAAGATATGACAAAAAAATAATTCCGTAGCATAATAATGTTCATTTTTTTTTATCATTGAACAAGCTAAGGAATTTGATCAGAGAAATAAGAAACATCTGAGCCTGCAACTCAGTCAGTGGCGCCACTGGTGAGCTTTGGGGGCGGGAGGTTCAATCCACTGGCGGCATTGTTGTATACGTTGTTTGAAAACGAGGAGCCTCGATGGAGTTTGTGATATTCAGCATCTTGCCATCTCGTGAGTCGAACTACCTGGTGGGAGTTTCTCGGGTTTTCCCCTACGATACACGTACCTGTTCTTCCCTTCACCGCAAAGACATCTACTTTGGCTGCTCCTTTACAACAGAAGTTACCCTTTCTTCCCATGAGACCCCACGGGTTCTTGGACTTGGTCTGGAGGTAGCTATCTACAAGTGGGATATGGAAAATCTGAGAAAATAAAATATATACGAAGTTTGTTATTTATGTATCTCGAACTGGCTATGATTGTGTTGCGGGCACCATCTGATATATACCTCATAAAATTTGATATATATATTACCTTTTTATTTATTCAGAGCGTTTTGTCATGCGCCATTTCTGCTGCGCTTACAACATCTTGAAAAATTTTATGTCAATAAAAAAATGAAATTAGCCCGTGAACATCTTCGTACGATGATTTACCATTATGACTTTTGACGTTGATTATGTGAACAACAGTGCATAGATCAACTCATTTCAATTTTCCATTTTTACCATCAATTTTTTTCAATGAATACCATCTTACTCAGCTGTATATCACTGATTCAGTGAATTAAATTATGGCCGTCGTCAGCTCAGAGATGAATTTTAAAGAATGTCATCCAAAATCGGCTGATGTGCCCTAAAAACACCCTTCTGTACCTGATGACCAATTACAGTGTTTCGGCCTTTTGGTACCGCAGGCTTCAGGGTTCGAATCTTGGTGGTACATGGATGTTTGTGGAGTGGTTCGGAATC